>VNKC01003977.1:53128-70401 GCA_008042775.1 Drosophila pectinifera | reverse complement strand
TTTCGGAAGGGGAATATTAGACATTCTAAACTCAAATTAATCTAAAAGAATATTTATAAGTAATATATATAGTTCAAATAATATATATACTTCTAATAATATATATATTACTAATATATATATATATTTAATAATATATATATTTCTAATTTATATATATATTTCTAATAATATATATATGTAATAAATAATATTGGATTAAATTTCCAAAGAGCTTTTCTACAATTTAAAATTTTCTTTATTATTTAAGCTGTGTTTCTTTATTAAGTTAAGATAAGTACTTTATTTTATTTTTTTTAAACATTTATGGTATTATTGCGGTTTATGAATGAATATTACATAAAAAATAAAAAAATATATATTTGTTAAATATTTTTCTCTTTTAAATTTATACCTTGAGGAAATGTATTTTATAAATAACACTTTTTAAGGGAACCTCTTTGGATATGCACCTTACGTTAATGTCGTTTTAAAAAAACCCACATTTAAATCAAGAATAAAATTTGCACAAATTATAAAGTATATCAAGAGGGAAACCCCAACTTTTCCAGGGTATATCTAAGGCTGCAACCACCGCTGTCTGACCCTCTTCCCTGTTAGTTAGTTTGATGGCTCCTTGCCTTCACGCTCGGTTTTTTGTGATTTGACTTGAAATCTTTTTGCGAGCACTTCAAGGCAATGCTCTTCAAAGCTCTCAAGTGGGGCTTTGACGAGGAGGACGAGGCGCATTTTGTTGTATATATATTTTTTATGATTGTCGCCGTCTGTGCCTGCGCGGTAATTGCTGCCATTTGCACGCTTCAGATATGCCGTCACATCTATATGTATATGTACATGTAAGCCGGGGAACTCGGTCTCGAATGCATGCGTCTATTAACGGACCAAGTATTGTGGCTCTAAGGATATTTAGTACCAATTTTTGTATTTACGTGAGTCTATTTTCTGTTGTATGGTAGAATATTTAATTAAATTTTGAAGCTATTTGTTTATGTTTCTTTAAAAATTGCTTAAATTTTTCAGCCTGCAAATTCCTAATGTAAATGCCAGACAAATGAGTGATTCATGGAGAAACGTGACCTTCAAGTGGATTTGTATTGGACTGGCTGGAATGGGCTTGAAATGGACTGTAAAGATCATGATCCCCAGCAGCCTCGTCTCATTTCTAATTGCCTTTTGGGAGAGTGAGGGAGGAGATCTCAATTTATTATTGTCTAATTGGCACAAAATGCTTTTGTGTTCAATTTCATTTTCGTTCGCTTTGCACTTGAAAAAGTCAGCGACCCAGAAACCCACAAACAAGTGAAGTCTCCATCTCGGCCAGATTTTCCCCCTAAAAACCATTCTCCCCCTCCCTGCCCCCCCTGCCTTGCCGTCAATTGGCAATGCTTAAACAAATGAGGTCATTATGAGAGCAACAGAGAGAGAGAGAGCGAGAGAGACAGGAGCGAGCGAGTGCAATGGCGAATAATGGCAGCAGCAGCCAAGTGGCGACAAAGTAGTTAAAGTTTTTATCTCTTTTTCCTCGCTATAAAGAACCAACGAAAAAAAAACACCCCAAACAAAAAAATAAAAGAAGAAAAAACTATATAAAATGGCAAATGAAAAGTTGATGAGCATTGAACAAGACGGCGGCGGCAAGTGGAGTGCAAGTGCAAGTGCAACTGCAACAAGCATGGCAACTGCCGCAAACTGTTGAGCAACTCGAGTGGCAAACTGCAAAGTGAGTACTTGGCACTTGGATGCACACGCTGGCCAAAGGATAAAAGGATATAAAGGCCAGGGGCAGGGTGCTGTTAAAAGGATGTAACAGATTTAGGGTCTAATCAGTGGATAAATGACAAAGGAATTGGACATTCACAACAGCTACTATTACTGACTAGTAATTAAGCACAGAACTGACCAAATATAAGTTATATATAGGAAAATATCCGTAAAATCTAACCCTACTCCCCAGAGAGTGAGCAATTTGGAGTGGGAAAAATCCATCAGAAAATAGTGCACCAACTTCTTGGTCCCCCAACAATCCATTATAAGTGGCAGGATCAAAAACTCATGACTGCACCGCGAAAGTTTTTCAATCACAGCGAAGAATGAATCAGGTATCAAGCGGAAAAGGACGAAAAACCAAAAAAAAAAAATAAAAAATAAGTGACGGCGAGGCGAATTCTCTGCGGTGGACAAACGTTTCATATTAAAAAAGAACTTTCCAGCGAAAACAGAAAAACGTCAACAGCAAAATGCATTGCCGCAAAATGCTCGGGATATTAAGCGCTCGAAACCGAAAGTTGCCCCAACAGTTCGCTCCAAAATAAGGGGGGAGGGAACTAAAAAATACACCAAGAAAAAACATCAAAAATTGCATATAGAAGTTGAGCTTATTATGCGCGTAAAACTTTTGGCCGTCTCCGTCATCGCCGCTTGCTTTTAACTTACTTTGCGTATTAAGTAAACTTGGCTGATAAAGTTCCGACCAGGATGGAAACTTAAGAAAAGGAGAAAAAAAAAGGGGGAAGAATCCTTGCTGAAAAAGAACTGAACTCGGAGCCACGCAATGTGTGTGACCTCTGACAGACTAAGCTGCCTTTCTTCAAGTCACCTCAGTTAGAGGGAAAAATGAATGCAGGTAGCGGTCACGGTGTGACCTTGTTCGCTTTTACAGCAAAGTGCGACCATGTTTAATTGGCAAAGTCTTAGTGTGGCCATGCGTGGCGTATTTAGGTACAGTTCTTCAGTTAGTATTTCGGTATCTTGCTTGGAATTATTTAACATTTTGCCTCATTTTATTACAAAAACCCAATTTGTGGTAATAATGCCACTTCTAAGTCTTATAAAAGGGAATTATGCTTCTGTGTTTCGTGCCTCCTTCCATTGCTGTGGAAAACTCTCCCCTTTCCTTTTTCCCGTACGTATTTCACATTTTTTCTTAGCTTTTCTCCGCTCCTCTGGCGTTTTATTTTGCTTTTAAGTGCTTGAATATGTCTTGTTAAGTAAGCAGTTAGTTTTTTGAGCGCGCATGTTGTCCCTGTCCCTGTCCTTGTGCCACCGACCCACCCGTAACCCCTCCAGCCGGAGAAAATGTTTCGCAAAGTGTTTCCATGCCCCGCTTGCCTCCCCCTCAAGGCCTACGAATTTTCCTGGCTAGCAAGTTTCAGCTTCAGCACCGCCTGCAAGCCAAAAGTTACAACGTTCACTCTCCATTTTTTCGCTCCTCGCTTTCTTCAGCATTTGTGCTTTTTTTGTACTACTTCGTTCTTTTTTATTTTTAAGTCAAAAGTTTTGTTGCCTTTTATTTATTTTTATTTTTCTTGGTTGGCCCCTTTCTGGTTGTTCTGTTCTTGTTTTTTTTTTTTCATTTGCGGCGCTAGAAACTTTAAACAAACCCGAAAAGTCAGTTTGGTTAAGGAAAACCAGGGGGGGATAGGTATGTAGTTAAGCAAGACAAGGGGCACGAGGCACGAGGCAGGAGGCAAGAGGATCCACAGCAGTTGAGAGGGCAACGTAACGAGAGTTGAGGCCGCATTCCCTGACATAAGTAAGCCTAAGAGTTTTCCCCAGAATCTTCGGGATTAGTTGGGGGGGAAGGAAAAAAAAAAAAAAAACAGACCGGCAAGGCTGACTCTCGATAAGTTCGAAATGGTAAGAGCAAGTGGTTAACTGGTTTCATGCTGGCAGGGCTTTAGAAAGGGCTTTAAATCAAAAAGTAAGCCGGGACAGGTAAAGAAAATCCGCAGTCAGGCCATAATCCCTTATGGTAGAAGTAAGAACGATTACAAATCGAACAGTTACTTATAATTGATCGATAACTATAATAGTTAAATAAAGCTAACAAGCATTTTCTAGAGATATAATCATTTGAATTGATTCATAATTCCTTATGGTAGAAGTAAGGACGATTACAAATCGAAGAGTTCATTATAATTGATCGATAATAATATAATAGTATATTATTATAGTTATATATAATAGTTATTATATTAGTTAAAGCTAACAAGCATTTTCTATGGATATAATCATTTGATGACTAATTTACAGACATCAAATAATTGCAATCGATAACCTTTTACCATTTCTCACACATCGATTAAACAGATCTATGAAATCAATCGAAATTAATCGATAACTATAATCGTTAAATAAAACTAACTAGCATTTTCTAAGGATATAATCATTTGAATTGATTCAATGACTAATTTACATAAATAAATTAAATGAAATCGATAACCTTTCACCAATTCTCACACACCGATTAATCAGATCGATGAAATCAATCGAAATTAATCGATAACTATAATAGTTAAATAAAGCTAACAAGCATTTTTATTTGAATTGATTCAATGATTAATTTACAGAAATAAATTAAATGAAATCGATAACCTTTTAGCACTTCTCACACACCGATTAATCAGATCGATGAAATCAATCGAAATTAATCGATGGCAACTGCACTGCTTATCTCATTCGGTTAATGAAATCAATACCAAACGTTAAGTGAACAATTAAAGTCCAATATGATGAAGAGAACCCGACAATCATTATCGATGGCCCTTGACCAAGAGGCACTCTCCTCACTTTTTGCATCTCGCCTGTCGCTCTCCCTGTATTTATGTCTCTCTTTACTTCCCCTCCAAGCCCCCTTTGATTTTTGCGTCATTGCTCTTCCTCTTTGGCGCCGAACAAAAGTTCAATTGCATAAATTAACCAAAAGCAGACGTGCATATACAGTATATATAGTTCCACATTCCGCATTCTGCCAGGGCCGCAGCATTTGCTTCTTCTCCATTATTGATGCATTCAATGACAATTGGCGGTGCGGGTGGGTGCAGGCAGGGGCGGTGTCGGGGATCCAAAAGGGGGTCTCAAACAGGGGGATAGCCAGCCAGCCAGCTAGCCAGTGCTCTGCTCGCCAGTGAACTCATTAAAATACCATTTAATTAATCATCGCAGCAGCAGCAACGCCGGCGACGGCAGCGAAGCCAACCAAATGCTATAATTCAACGCTCTCCTCTAATTGTTTTTGGGGTTCCACGGGGGGGTGGGGGAGGAGAGGCGACTGTCTAGGGGATTTTAGGGGTGGCCAGTGGTCGATTGATTCATTCAATGGTTCCCGAGTCCACTCATTAAACACCGCCAACAACTGCAGCTGCAGCATTGTTGTCTTCATCATCGTTATCATTTTCATCGCCATTATGGTTTCCATCAACGCTGCATATCATCTCCAATCCCCATGTCAGCATCGGAGGGGCTATCATCGCCTTATATACTCATTCCAGGAGGGGCTATAGTCGTCATATATACCCATCCTAGGAGGGGTCACGTATACCCTTCATCGGAGTGACGGCGTGGTTATTCAATCAAGTCCTTCTCAGTGTCTCGTGTGCGCTGCCTTTTTCTGCTCGAGATTTGTCTGAATCGTATAAGCTGATATATATCTAGTAACTCCCCCTTTGTTTTTCCCTCATCAGCAGTAGGCTGTAGTAGTAGATCTTGGGCTTAACACTTATCTTAAGCCCATACCAATCCCGCTGCCTCCCATATATTTCCCGGACATGGGGCGCCGACGTGGACAATTCCAATTAGCCGAGCAACTTTCCGCTCAATTGAGTCTCGACAAAGTGCACTGCTACAAAAACAATGGCTCTCACTGGGAACTTTTTGTTAAAGCTAGGTTCTAGCTATATTTTCAAATTAAAAGCCTAGTTGCTTTGAAGAAGAAATACTTATTTGAAGGTTTTAACTAGAAGGACATGTTATTTATATAATTTTTGGATTGCTTTGTCTCTATCTTAGCTTAAAAAATGATCTAGCTTCAAAGGCAGCTCTTTTTAGGTATTCCCTAAACATATCCTTTACTATTTAAAATAATAATTGAAATATATGATATATACTTTATTTCCCAAGAGTGCCTAAAGTATATAATTACCGCTCTCAGTGTATTTGTAGGCAGTAAGCCGGCCAAAAGGCAGTCAACACTTTGCACTGGCGAGCGGGCGTCCGAGAGATGAAGCGAGCCATCAATCAGGTTATCAATCAAATTTTCCCTCAACCGACACGCCCCCCGCCCGGAGTCGATGATCGATTTGTGCTAGACGATTTCTAGGCTACCTTTTTCCATACGCTCACCCCGCTTTTCCCGCTTTTCCCCGCAGTTTTCCCGGCGTTTTCCCCGGGGGAGTGGCGGCCGACTACTGCTGGCTGCAAATTATGCAGCCCGACGGGGCCATCGATCAAAAATCCTTATGCAGGAGCAGCAGGAGTCGCAGCAGCTGGGCCGGATTCCTATCTGCGGCTCATATTTTTTGCAGTCATCAATTTGGTCTTTGATTTGCCTCGCTTTTCGCTTTTCGCTTGCGTTTTGTTTTTTCCCCCCTTCGACTTTTCTTTCTCTTTTCTGTATTATTTTGGCCGATTTTAATTCTTGGCTGCAACGTTTGCATTTGGGATTTGGGCCTCGGCAAAAAAGGGGGAGAGCACTGGCTCAATTGAGTTCATTTGATGGATGGGTGGTGGCCAAAGGGGCGGATTTAGATATATATTTTATATATATATAGGGAGAGAGCGGGCCCTAAGTCGGCTAAATATGACAGATGGGCCGGAACGGGAGGGACCACCTGATTTCGGTGTCAATTTGCAATCAATTGGAAATTCAAAATTGACTTAAAGGTGGCCAGGGGAAGATATAGCAAAAGGGATAATGAACGAAGGAATTGTGAAGTTGCAGTTAAGGGATAATAATTTTAAAATATATATTTATCGCTGCATTGAATCTAGAAGGTCTTAACAATAATTTATTTTAGAGAAATCAGTTCCATTAAAAGGTAATATATATTTTTAAATAGACATTGTTCTGTGGCCATTTTAAACATATTTTCAGTGAAGCTAAATCATAGTTTTCCTATTAATTATTTCAGTTTACTATTTTATATTCTTCCAAGCCAATTACAAGCTTCATGTATTTATTTACAACGGAAAGTGACTCACAAATAAATCCATTTCCCCGAAGCAGAGAACGTGGATAAAAGAGCCAATTGCTGGGTTAAACTCAGATTAATGAAAGCGATTCGTTTGATTGATTCAACCGAGGTATTCCCGTGGCACCCATTTTATTTGCTTATCAACTCGCTGGATGATGGCCAATAAAAACGGAATCGACGACGACTATCAGCGATCCAAATGGCCAAAGCAATGAGCGGCGCTGAATGGGACGATGACGATGACGACGACGAGACATTGTGAGCATTAACATTAATGTCTTTTCATTTGCATTGACACAAAGTTGCAGCTGGAAAATGGAGTACAAGAGGGGGGAGGCTGGGGCCAATGTTGACTGCTGAATGGGGTTAAGTGTCCCAGTGAAAAAACTGGAAAAAGAAGTGCAATAAAAACGAATTTCTTGCTGCCGCCTGTCCCTCTCTATTCTCAATTGCTGAAAGTATATTGTGTACGTAGTCCATAGATATATACATCGAGCTAAATTAACACCATCACACAAACTAATTGACTTCAATTAAAACAAATAATGCCAGTGCAGACTGCAATAGTTGAATGCTCAATGTTCAATGCTAGATGTTCAATGGAATCCGAGCCGAACCAAGTAAATATTTCTGTTCTGTTTATGCCTACCCTGGACTTGGTTAGGTCAGGGGCATATCAGCTGAATGTAATTACATTTTAAAATATATAAATATATATTATGATTTATTTTGAGAGTATGTCAAAAGTGTCCTGACCTTAAAAGACATTTTTGAAGACTCAGTATATATTAATATTATGGGGAAATCGAATCTAGCAACACCTTCACACTGTCAAAGTTGAAGTTTACAAAACCTAGTTACCCTTAAGAATTTATTTGGCATTAATAAGTATAACTCATACTCAACGCTGGCAATGCTTCTAAATATAAGCGTCTTCGCATCTGGCAGGGCCTTCATTTAATAGCAAATTCAGCTCTGGCAATGCCTAGGATTTACAGGCACTGCCACAATGTACAAAGGTGGTTCATATTTGCTGTTCTTACTCTTTTTTTTGGGCTCATAAAAATTCAAACATGTAAACAAAAACTTTTCCTACCATTTAGCCCCCTTTTTTATCGTTCAATAATAACAATAGAACGCAGAAATATAGATCGGCAGAGATATGCCAGCTAAACGGGGCGATGGTGGGGTAAACAATTGCTGGTTCCATTCATTCATTTATTCGGTTGGAATCCATTTAATTTGGTGGCGTAAATTAAAATATATAGATGTATATGTATATGTATCTGTACATCGTATGCAAATGCAAAATTCAGCAGGGCGAAGCCCACAAATCATGTAAAATGTGAACAATATGTTGCTCCCATCTGGTTCTAAGGGAGATAAATGCCGAGGTTGTGGGCAATCAACTCGATTTCAATTGTCCATTATAATTAACAATATCATGTGGTTTTCTTTCTCCAATTTTGTCATTGTGGGTGGTAGGAAACGGGGCATTGTACGGAAATTGGAAAGTTAATGAAAATCGAATATGGGAAAAGGAAATGCCTGTCAATGCAGGCCAGGGAAATCCGAGAATTAGTTCAAGTTGCTAATTCCTTCTGTTAATTTCAGTTTCAGTTTCGGTTACCATTTCCATTTCGATATATTGAAGCGAGCAACAAATGAATTCAATTTGCTAGGAAATAGTTTACTTAATTGAATGTCAAATTGAAATTGATTGAGTAAGAATATTGTAAAGAATTATTAAATTGGGGGAAAAATGCTGGAAGGCAAAACAATTATTTCCGAAAATATGTCAAAGGGTTCTGACATTCTCAGTTTAATTATATATATATAAATTCCTTTAAAGGCTCTTGTTAAATTTCAGGCATGCTGAAAAATCTTAACATTCTTAAACAAATTTATAGAAATAACTTGAAGCTGAAGCTGCATTTTTTGGGCTGAAAGCCTGAGCGGTGTAAGCCCAAAATGAAACTGTGTTTGTGGCTTGTTCGGGCCAGGCGTGTGTGGGGGCGCATTAAATATTTAATTAAACTCGGCCAAAAAGCCGCAGCAAGAGTCTAAGAAAGTAACCAAATGAAATGCCTTTTGCGGCTGCCATTGAAATGAAATGAGCGGTTCTCACTGCGAACTTACTGGCCCTGAGAGGCAGAGGCAAAATGGAAATGCAGATGGAGGCGGAGGTGGAGCTGGAGATGGAGCTGGAGCTGGAGTTGGAGATGCAGATGGAGACCCCGACATTCGACCCCGACCTCTGGCAAAAGCACTTGAAAATGCCACTGACAACCAAAGGAAATTTATAGCAAAAATTTATGTACTCATTGTTGTTGCTGCCACTGCTGCCAGTGCTGCTGCTGCTGCTGCTGCTGCTGTTGCTGCTGCTGCTGCTGTGGCAGTTGCAGTTGCACCGCTGCCGTTGCTGCGGGTTGTGTGGGAACGACAGCCGCCGGACAAAAAATAAAGGGGCAACACGCAGACGGGGAGGCAGACGCAGGACAGGACGGCAGGGTCTACGCAAAATATTTTCATGCTGTTTATACTTTTATTGCAAATATTTCACTCGCTCTTTCTCTCTGTCTCTCTCTCTCACTCTGTCGCTCTGACAGGAGCCCCCAACAGACATGTGTCAAAGTTTGGGGCACTGTCTGCTGTCCGAGAAGCATTATGGCACTGAGAACGCAAACTGAGCTAAAATATAACCCTAAAGATATTAAATGGGAATGAAGTAAGCAGGAAAAACACTTTAGCTGAAGGCCCCGACCATGGGAAACCTTAACTACTTCAAGTTTATGATAAATATCCAGGCAAATAATTACTTAGTTTGAATTTTCTAAAGAAAATGGCACCTAAGGACCACGTATGATATTCACAAAAAACGTTGCCTACTTCAAGGATGCTTGCCTAATTACCAAGGAAATGATTTCTTATTAGGTATATCTATATATCTTTCTATATTATTCTCCATCTGTATTTTTCCAGTGCATATATATATATATATATTTTGCCCGTTTTTAAACGCTGCCCCGCTCCAAGGCTCATAAATCACTTGGCAAAATGTGCAGTGTCTGGTCTCCCGGCTACACACGGATTCGGGTCGGGCTGGCTGGCTTCTGGGTCTCGGTTTCGGTCGCAGTTCCATCTGCCGAGCAGCTCCATCTCCATCTAGCCATCCGGATCCTTGGCAGCTAATTCCGCTGGAGCGTGGCGATGGTGTTAAAAGAAAAAAAAAAGCAGGAGGAGAGCTGCTCTGCCCCCCGGTTATGCCTCATTTAAATGTGGCAACTCCTGGCACTGCCAGCCAACGCAAACACTCCCCGAAAAGGGAAAAACTTTAATTGTAATAAATTTACCACATACTTGCGTTGGCAGGGGGGGGAGGAGCTGTTGTTTTACCTCCTCAAAAAGTAATGAAATGCTAAACAGACAACAGACACTTGTTGCCGCCCCTTTTTAGCCGCCTGACAGGAGAGAAGGGTTCCCGAAAAAACAGGACCAACCAAGCTCCTCCTCGGATAAAACAAAAAACAAGCTGAGAGCTGAGAGCTGAGAGCTGAAAGCGAGACGAAACGAGACATGACAAGACAGTTTTATGGCACATTTCGGCTGTCGGAATGCATTTGTCGAGTGCGGCGGGGAATGATGAGCAATTGAGGCTTCAACTTGATGGAAGCCACTCATAATTGAAGCCAGCCACAACTTGCTGGGCTGAGTTTTTCCTGGGAAATGGATTATGGGAAAAAGTAACCAAATATATCTCGCATTTACAACGTTTTAATTGCCTTCAATTGGGGACAATGGCAGGCTGAATGTTTAAAGTAAGCATTCCAAATTGATGAATATATATTCAAGCTTTGGGGAAGTTGCAAAGGCATATTATCGAATCCATCTGAATCTATTGGAAAATTACAAATGAAACTATGTCATGCTGCGAATTTATAGAGTTCACTGAGACATAAATAAAACTGATTAAGCGATGGTTAATGTCCCTAATCGGATTACGCCTAATGCCTGGAATAATTAGGAGTCGCCTTTCAAAGGCGATTTCCATGGGCCCATCACCATCATCATCATAATCGATTGTCTGGCATTGATTCTGGTCGGGCTCTGCAGTGTTCTCCTCCAGTTTTCGAGTGAATGAATCCCGTTCAAATGCCCGATTGAATGGTAGAGATAGTACCGAAACCATTGAAGGCACAATCCATAGACACAGACACAGAGACTGAGCTCCCGTCACCCGTCACCCGGCACCGGCAGCACATGCTGTCATTATAGCAGCTACTTGCCTCACCTCTTATCGTTGCAGGAAAATCTCGCACCCGGAGTCCATTAATTGGGCCACACACAGACAGGCGGGGAGGGCGGGGGACAGGGAAAAGCTGGGAAAATGTCTCATACAAAAGCTTCCATCTGAATGCAGAAGCTGCATGCCTTAATGGCATAAGCGCAGCCACCAAAGTGCTACTTAAGACGCCCCGGATCCCGGTGCCCCGATACCCAATCCCCTAACCCAATCCCAGTCCCCTCTAGATGCATAGATAACGCCCTGGCTCTGGCTTTAGCTCCTCCTGGCTCCCAGCAATCCGGGCATTGAGTGAAAGGGATTTGGCATCGTGAGGCGACGACAACTCCTGCGACGATGACTTCGACGAGCCGGCGTCAATTGAGGAAACAAAGTGGGAGAGACCCGAGGAAGTCGCCTTTCTTGAACCGAATGAACCACTACCACGTGTGTGTTCCCTGCCTGCTGTAGGTGCACTTGGCGAAATAATCTGTATAATTCTAATTAAACACGAATGGGGAGTTGATATACAAGTTGTTGTGGAGAAGATTGCAGTCATAATATATTTGTAAAAATTTGTTGAGTTCAATCTGGTTGAATTGCCATTTAATTAATCATTTAATTTAATTTAATAAATCAATATTCAAATGGTTAGTATATAATTATAATTAATATAATCAAAATTAATATAATTATATTATTAATTTAATTATAATAATTATATAACTGTCAGTATAATATTTTTCAGAGACATATGTTCTATTTAAACTTATAAACTTAGGTCAGAAAGTTCCCAAAAAACGATTTCAGAACTTTAAGGCAACAAAAATGGAAAAATGTGGTAATTTATAGACCCTGGTTTCATTTTTTTTTGCTTCTATATTATAGTAATAATTAATAATAATTAAGTAATAAATTATATTAGTATATAATTATTATTCTACTGTCAGTAATATTTCCCAGAGACATAGGCTCTATTTAAACTTATAAACATGTGTCAGAAAGTTCCCAAAAAACGATTTGAGAGTTTTAAGACAACAAAAATGGAAAAATGTGGTAATTTATAGACTTTGGTTTCATTTTTTTTGTTTCTATATTATAATAATAATTTCCCCAAGTGTACTGACGGTGCTTATCCCGCTCATGCATCGCTACTCTTACATGCTTCCCTTTCTTTTCTTCACTCTTTTCTTTCCCTTTTTTTTTATTGTCGCCCAGCTCACACACTCGCTTCTTTTCAATCTTTTCTTTCAGCTCCCTGCTTGTATTTCATCAACAGTGCCTGCATAATTTCGCACTGCATTCATTCCGCTTTTGCCCCCACTTTCCACACTCGTTTTCCCCGTTTCCCCGTTTCCCCTACCTCCCCAGATCGTCCCCTTCGGATAAGGATGCGAGATGTGCGAGAGTGCCCCATGCAGCGTGCGGCGCTATTAACACTTTTGTCATTATCGGGCAATGGGCGACACAGCTCCAGCAGGAGCTCCTGCAGCAGCTCCGGCTCCAGGATCCTGCACTCTGAGGCGAGCTCCTCATTTGACGTTACGTTTACGCCGGTTAATGTTACGCAGGTGAGGGGAGGGCTACGCTCTCTTGTGGAAAACGGAAGTCCCAACTTCCGTTTGTCGTCGCTGTCCCTCCGGTTGATGATGAAGCCATTCGATATAAATGCTGGTCCCACCTCCGCCCTGCCAGCCCGTTTTGGCATTCATGTGCTCCTCTCTGGACGTGGCATGCGTATTCAAGTGTAAGCGAGTTGAAGTGTCACTCGGAATTTGGAGCACGGTGCTCGGGCAGAGAGAGAGAGAGGGCGGAAAGGCGGCAGGTTGAGTTCCTGGGAGGTCCTCTATCCTCTGTCCGCTGATTAGGGTTGCTGCACTGCCTCACAATGGCCATGGAATGTGACATGACGTGTACAAGTGCTGCCGTTCCAACGGAAGTGGCGCACAGAGATACTTTTCAAAGGGACTACAGGGAGGGGACAAGTGGGGGTACGACCGCCGCGTCCAGTGGAGAATTTGGGTTACTTTGCAGGACTCGAGAAGGAGAACGCTGACGCTGACAGGGATTTCAGGATTCGATCATTTCCGGCGGTTGTGGTGGCGGCGGGCGCAACTGATAGTTTTCTCGTCGAATTTAAAGAAGATTTTAATTAGGCTTACGGCTGGCGACGATAACAGGTTTAAGTTATCGAAATAATCGAGGTAGTTCATTGTCCACTTAATCGATTTAATGAAACTAGGAACAAATGTAAATTCGAAAATGTTTGCCAGAATCTCTGATATCATAAATAAACAATATTTAAAATATTGAGTTTCCAAATCGATTACATGAATTTGTTATCGAGCCACAATTTATGGATTTTAGCCCAATAACTAGAAAAGGGGATTGAGTTCGATATAATTTAAAGAAGATTTAAGTATAAATCTACTCATTTCGATTTATACTTAAGTCTTCTTTAAATTAAGAACAATCAAATCAACACCAAAATCTTTTTTGGTAAATAAATACCCCAATAGTTATCGATAACATATTCAGGACTGAAGCTGAACGAAAACAAAATGCATACGAATTTGCATGCGCTGTGCCAAGAAGCTCTGCAGCGATATGCAATATGCAGATGCATATCGATATCCGATATACATACAAATGACCGCTTCCGCAAAATACAGGACCGAGAAAATGAGCGAGAGTGAGCCGAAATGAATTATTTATCGATTGTGGCGGGCACACCGCAGCTCTCTTCCGGTACCCGGAGAGCTTGGAGCCCCCGGAGCCCCGGGAGCCACCGGAGTCACCGGAGGAGCAATGATGCTGCCCGGCCACTTAATTTCATATGTAATCGGATTCTGGGCACGGCCATCGGACTTAAGACCCCGAGAGCAGGAGGGGAACCGTTCACGCACAATCGATAATTCATATGCATGGCGTCTCTGGTCTCGGGCCTGACTCTGGTTTGGCCCTTCTCCACTGACAGAAATAAATATAAATATAATAAATAAATAAATATGCTTTTTGCAATATTACTTATCTCTTTTCCCTCCTTAATATTTAATTCTAAAGCTACGCTAAATTAAAACTCATACAAAAAGCTCAACCCACATTCATTTCTTAAGTAAAATCAATTAAAATGAATTTCTTTCCGTGCTTCTTTGGGTCCCCCAGCATTGCCAACATATTGTAATTCATTTTTGACTTTTTTACGTGCGGAATTATCTGCGCTTAAGATTTATGCAGCGAAATTGTGTGTCAATTTACTCCGTCGATTCCACATGGACCAGCGGCACCTCCTTTGAGTCCTGCACACACACACATGCACACATACACACACAGACGGACAGACAGACACACATGCAAAGTGGGCAGGAGATTGTCGCCGCCGCCACTGTCGTTGTCGCAGAGGCCCAATGATGTGGAAAATGTGAATTTATATGTGAACAGCAGAAGGACAGGCGGCGGCGGCATAAGTAATAAAAGCGACAGGGGGCAGGATGGCAGTGCAGAAGCGAGGAGGAGGCAGTCGACAGGAGCCTGCCATGGTATCCTTGCCATTGATGCCCGTAAAGATAATTTTAACGATGTCGATAAACTTCAATTTCCATTGCCAGCCAAACGGAGGACTCGCTGCCGCCGACTCCTCCCCTGACCGGCCATTTATGACAAACTTTTACTTGGCTCCTCTTTTTTTCCCTGGTTTTTCTGCCCCATTTTTCACAATTTTTTTCTCGATTTTTTGTTGGCATTTAACTGTGTTACATTGGGGTAATGCCAGGACAGGCAGGCGAGGACAGCGCCGCATCCTGATTGAGTCCCAGAGGCAGGCCGTCCGCCAACGATTTCGATAATTCCCTATTACATTGCGAGCGAAATGGCAAATGGATTATAGCGGCAAGGAGTAATTCTCTGATTGAAAGCCCTGCGATCCTTGATCCCGCATGTCCTGTAAGTGGTTTGCGGCAGATTAAACTTAAGTGTTGAAGATACAGAGAGAGAGAGAAGATGTATCTCTTGTACTTTTTATAATTCCCAAGTTTTTAGTTGGACTGCTTTGTTATACAAAGTAGAAAAGTTGGAAAGTTCTTGATTAATTGCCCTAGTTTTTTATTCACCCACTAGTGACCCCGATTTAAACGTTTGTATCCCAATTTACATAACGCCCTGAATCTGTTTGCACAAAGGATTTGCTCAATTATTTTTCCTTTTTCCGCGCACATCCATTTTCGGCTTATCAATTGCATGAAAATGAAAATTCAAAACGACAGTGGCAATTAAAAAAGTGAACCCGGAGAGTCGAGGAGCCATGAAAAATCACGGCAGGCATTCCTCGCGAGCCCCAAACAATTCGATGCAATCAAATCAGATTTCACTTTGAGCGCAGGACAAAAAGCAAGGACGAAAAAACATAAAAACAAAAGATAAAAACAACGTGAAAACCACCTCAATATTGCGTAGTTATTTAATGGTTTGCGTTTGTCGTATTCAATTCATAACCACGTTTCCAATTGTGGAATATATATATCGATCACTGCAAGAAACAGTCTGTGACAGCATTTGCCATTGTGAACAAGAGAGGATGTAAGGGGGGAGCTTTTACTTTCAGTGTACAGAAGTGTTTATCTGGAAAGCCGGCGGCTATTCGGAATTTTCATTATTATATGCACCATATATATATATTCTTTTTGCGGCCAAATGATTTTTATTTCGATTCCATTCACAGTCGAAGCATCGGTGAAGTCTGAAGGACTGGTGGGGGGGCAGGATAATCAAGGGAGGCAGTGGTGGAGAGTTGTCTGGTGATGCCAACAATATTTTCAATAGGTTTTCCCCAACGATTCATTTCATTTTTGATTTTATTATTTAGACTGACGCTCCTCTGTCTGCATTTTTTCCCATATCTCTTACTCTCCAGCTGGTCTCCTCTGCTGGTCCTTTTATTTCTCGGTATTGCACATTTTTCATGTCACTAAAAAGGCTTCCCCCGTGCGCCCCGATGCCCAAATGCCAGTGCATGGCTCGTCGGTTGTTGGATAACAATTTACCCTATTTTACAGATTTCTTTTTCTGCTCTCTCTGCTTTATTTTTTTTTTTTGTGCATAACTTTCGACCTGTAGGTATGGCGATTCCCCGAAATGGGAAGTCACTTTCCTGTTAGCCCCCAAGGAGCCAGAATTGATATTATTGTTGTAGAAGATATAAATGCTTGTTTACTGGTTACACACTTGAGTTTAAGTAGTTTAAGTAGTGCTTTTCTGAGAGTTTATATAAGAAAAGGTAAGTACAAGTGAGTTTTCGATTAGTTGTCGAATACTAAGCGATCCTAGCAGATGTATCAACTGTGGAATAATATCGAAATTAAATATAACTTATCGATTTGCTTCGATTACTGCACTTTTTGATAGTATTTAAATAACTATCGCTCAAGTATTGAACTTATGTCGAAATTTTGAACTTATCATTCGATAATTTATTGATTAATAATTTGATATATATGAAGGATATTTTGTATCATTTTTTCTAGCTTTTTATCTCTATATTATAGCTCAAGTATCGAACTCATTTGTGTATTCACCTTGCTAAATATTTCCAAAGGTATTTCGCACTTCTCGCATAAATCTGCAGCCCTTGTGCATTAATGCATGTGTGCGAAAAATAAGAGAAATACCAGAGACTTTTGTGGAAGGGGCTTCGGCATTTTTGCACACATCTTCCCAGTTGAATCTAACAGCATATAAATATTGGATATATTGAAAAAGCACAGGGACAGCGAGAGAAGGGGGCGAAAAAATAGAAGGAAAACAATGTGTGTATGAAAAACATATTCCCCTATCTGTCTGCTTGAGTTCGGCTCCCCCAGCCGAGGGGGGGAGGGAGGAGTGAGGAGTTAGCCCATAGCCACCGGCTGCCATTTAATAGCATGTGTCAAGTGCATTGAAAAAGTCTATTTACGTTGCAATTGCAACTGTGGCAGTGCCACTGTCAGTGGCAGGCACCAAACGCCCGCCCCCCCCCCCGCCCCCCC
>VNKC01003977.1:0-53121 GCA_008042775.1 Drosophila pectinifera | reverse complement strand
CTTTGCACCACAGACGCCCTCTCTTCTTTTTTTTATATTTTTTCTGCAGTGCCATTTCGATTTCTGTTGATGATTTTCTATATTTTTAGGATTTGTTGTGGCGCCGGCCAAAAAATAGTTGCACAAAAAAGTATAAATCAAATATATATAGAGATATGAGCAAAACAAAAGGGGAAAAAATGGCAAAAGAAAATTAAATTTGATGGGAAAAATATTGTTTTTGCGGTTTCTGGCGCAAAAATCATTTCATTTGTGCCGTTCGATGGAAATTGCGGTTAAAGTGGAAATTTATATTTCATAACCAAAATAGTTTGGAGCGATTCGCAGGCGATGCATGGCTGCATGGTTGCATGGTTGCATGGCGGGATTTATCGGTAATCGAACTAACAGAGTTGCCAGGCGCACACGCACATGAATAATGGTGCTCTCAGGCGAAGACATTAACCATTTTTCCCCCCCCTCAGTTTCGCAGTCCATTTAGACGGCGGAGCCTGAAGTGGAAATTCATTTGAGAGCGGGGGGGGGCTGCTAAGAGATCACGGGTGGGGAAAATCGCAAAGGGGGGGGCAGAGTGGGGAAGCTAAGTAGGTGCCTGCCTGCCTGGAAACTGCTGCAGCTGGCAACAATTTTGCACTCAAGTGAGCGCAGTGTGTGCGTGTGTGTGTGTTTACGAAAACATAAAACTGAAAATCAATTAATTATACCAACTAGAGGAGAGAACATTTTGGTCCATTTTCATTTTGCCAAGCATTTTCCCATCACGTACCTGCAAGCAGAAAAAGAACAAACAAAGAAAAGTATTGGTTAGAGTTGGCTTGGTTATGATTAATCGAGGAAAAGCCAGCTACGCGTAAGCACACACAAAAAGCAAATGCGAGGCTGCTCCTGCTCCTGGTCCTGCTCCTGCTCCTGCTCCTGAAGCTGATGTCATCGCCAGTGGCAAGGACAAACTTTCGCTTTTCGCTTTTCATTTTCCATTCCCTGAACACTCGGGAAATGGCCCCCTAATGTATGCTGTGACTTCATCCCGCCCTGGCCTTGCTCTCGCTTTCGTTTTGGTTTTGAATTTGGCTTTTTTCCTCCCCTTTCTGGCCAGCGCCCCCTGCTGCTCCCCACACACACACACACACACACACACAGAGTAATTGACAGTCGTGATTCAGATGCAGTCGCGAGATAAAAACTTTGCGCGCATCCCGCCGAAAACAATCAAGACATAAAGTCACCCAAAGTACACCCAAAACCACCATCCCCAAAAAAGCACACCCTCTGTGTGTGCGTGTGTGTGCGTGTGACTTTCCCTAGTTTTCCGCAAACAATGTTCGTTATGAAAATTGAAAATTTATAGCCAAAAAACTCAGAAAGTCGACGAGGAGCAAATGCTGTCATTTTTCGCAGCGTCTTCCCCTCAGTTTCCCTATAATGTAATTGAAATTAAATTGTATTAAGCCAAAGTTTTGCATCTTTTCAGCTTTTTCTTTTGATGGCACACTTAAGGGCTTAATAATAAGCTCACACACCCATCTTTAAGGCTATAACCGTTTATAAATAGGTTAATTTGGTTGCTTTTATGGCTGAAAAGCCAGAGATAGTTTCTTTTGGTATTAAATAAATGTTAACCATTTTATATAAAGTAAAACAAGAGTGTGAGGCCAAATTTCAGTCAAAGGATAAAGGAATTTATGGCTGCAGGCATCTACTTATGAATTCAAGGCACTTCAAGGCGATGTCAACGCCATTTGCTCGCTGCCGTCTCATTGATTTGAGATTCCGATGCGGAACTTGCCACTTGCAACACCGCAACGCCCCTCGCCCATTGCCTCCTATCTTAGCCTGTGTGTATCGACCCCACTAAATGGGTCAACTTGTCTAGAAAACGGCCAATTGTCACTGCATTTCTGGGAGCAATGCTGTGGCACAGCCAAGGATCCAACCCGATGCTTGGTGGGAGACTGGCGACTGGAGACAGAACTTCTTTGGAGCCCACTTTGTGCGCCTGTCTTAGCTCTGTATTTTTTCCGCATACATACACTGGGCAAAAGGGAGTGCTTTCAGTTTGAAAAATATATATAAACTTGGTGAGAAATTAATCAAGGATAGGACTGCAAGATATTCTTATTATTTCAGTTACATTAAATAATTAGGAATTATTTTTAGAAACTCCCAACATATTTTAATTTCCCCAAAAGAGCGCTTTCAGCTTGAAAAATATATATAAACTTGGTGATAAATTACTCAGGGATAAGACATTAAGATATTCTTTTATTTCAGTTACATTAAATAATTAGGAAATATTTTTAGAAACTCCAAGCATATATTAATTTCCCCATAGTCACAGTGCTCCAGTGTCCATGTAAAATGCATATATAGAAGCTCGTTCAGATAGTTCCTTTCTTTCTGCTGACTTTGCATGTCAACTGACTGCAGCAGCAGCAGCTGAGGCTTGATTTTCACTTGATTTTCCCCGGCTCCGTTAAGGGGAAAATTCCGCAGAGCGTTTTAAGCGGAGCAATCAAGTTGTAGCCCGGGAAAACGGATACGGATACGGATACGGAAAAGCAGACAGGACTAGGGACAGGAACAGCAGAAGGCCTTGACATTCAGGCAGACTCAATTATTTTCCGGAAAATCTCATTCCATTTCTCAATCTCGTCCTGGCAAAAAGATTAAACTTAAATAATCAGCGGAAAAGTTTTCGGAGTTAGCTAGAGTCGTGTATTCCATTTTCTTCTCTTTCTTTTCTTTTCTATTAATTTTTTTTATATATATTTCTTTTTGCCCTTCTTGCAAAAGAAGCCAAATGAGCTTTTAATTAGCTGAAGAAGCCTTCGATGTGCTAATCAACTTTGGCTATGCAAAAAAGGACTGAAACTAGAACTGGAACTGGAACTGGAGAGAGAGAGATTAAAATTTAATGAGGCAGACCACAAAAGAAATCCATCAAAGGGGTAAGAAAAAAGCTGGTAAACTAATGAGGAAAACTCTGACACAACTGTACTCCCCCAGGCCATTATGCAGGTAAGCCAGTGAAAATTAAATTGAAGGCACTACTATATAGATGAGATATATAAGCAGGAAGTTCTGCCCGAGGCAGCTGCTCGTCATCATCACGGAATTGAAGTCAATTGATGAGGTTGCAAGCTGCATCTACTATCCCCTCTTCACTCTTCACTCTCCACGACAGCCGAACAAATGAACATATGAACACACTCCCCAATAAAAAATGAAGAAAATACTCCTCAGATGTCACTTTGTCGGCGACTTTGATGCTCATTTCTTTGCCACATTTTTCCGACTGCCTCAAGTGGGTGAAATAAGTTTAATTAGGCGCCCACAACTTGCAAGGGAAGAGAAAATAATATAAGAAGGGGAAAGTTCAAGTAACCAGCAGGCTACAACTGGTAAAAAAAACTAGGAAAAAACTAGTCAACCTTTAAATTAAAAATATCTATATATCAAGCATAAATCAGTGAAAACTAATTTCGAATATTCAAAAACAAAATATGGGAAAGCATGTGTCTTTTAAAAGACTTTTGGGGGCAAGGAAACATAAAAGGTGTCTAGGCTGAATTTATTGAAATGTTTTGAAATTCCTTTCAAATGCATAAATATGTCTAAACCAAAATGGATTTTAGAACTGAAAATGAACTGAAAATATGAACACATTAAATAAATAAAGTATTCAGCTTTCAAAACCTACATTTAGAGAGTGTTAAGTCCAATCAAAATCAATTTAAATACCACTAACTAACTGATACCACTATTAATTCCGGCTAATTAAAATCCCAAAAATTTGACTGATTACTGATTTTGTAAAATGGAAAGAAGATCAGGTTCGGGCTGCTCGTTACGTTGCCAAAAACAAAAGGCTAAAATGCAGTACGAGATGAAACATTTTGTGGATTAATTATGCAAAAAGTTGGGTCGCAAATTAGTCATGTCCACAGCGACAACATGAGCAGATCTAATTGAGTTTGGAATTACCCGAAAGGGGATTTCGGTCGGCATTCAGTTTGCAACTTTTGTGGCATGGCCCGGGCTTTTGTTGCCTAATCGCCATTGGACCCATTTTCCCATTTTCCCATTTTCCCATTTTCGCATTTTCCTACGTGCTTCACTGTCCCCTGTCACCCTCCGCCCGCACGCATCACTCACGCTTCACATTTCAGGGCAAAGTTTGGTCCAACTCTCGAATGGGAATGGGAATGGGAATCATATTATTTTAATAATGGCCCCGACAGTTCGAAAACTGTCAGCGCGCACGCCGTCTGTCGGCGGAAACAGGAAGCTGCAACTGCCGGAGCTGCAGTTGCCAGTTGCCAGAGTTGCCACACCTAACTCTGAGGCACATTGCTGAGCTTTCTCGGGAC
This sequence comes from Drosophila pectinifera, assembly GCA_008042775.1. Lineage (NCBI taxonomy): Eukaryota > Metazoa > Arthropoda > Insecta > Diptera > Drosophilidae > Drosophila > Drosophila pectinifera. The sequence goes on along the minus strand of VNKC01003977.1, from coordinate 48,751 downwards.
GCTTACAATGTCAACGATTAAACTATTTATGACAGCCTTTTAAATGGTGCTCCCGGCTCGCGTCGTTTCCACTTGTGCATTGCGGCCATAAAAGGGCTGCCCGTTAACCGCATTCGGTGGCAACCCTGGCAGCAAAAAGGCAACAATATCAGCGAGAACAGAGCAAACCAGCGGCTAAAGCAATAAACATTTGGGCGCCGGCAAGGAAATTAAGAAAATGAGCTCAAAATGGGGCAACATGAAAAAAAAAAGACCAAAAACAGAACAGGATTCTACAATGCGGTTGGCAACACTGTTGCAGCGCACCAGACACATTGTTGCTGCATTTCACGGCCCTTTCACTTTAGCTGCTGCTGATTTTGATTTTTCAAGGCCCTTTCTCTAGCCATTGCTGTCAAGTACAGTTGTGCATGGTGGAGCCCTTTTATTACAAGAATTATGGCCCAAGATTTTATAAACACGACATTAAGAAAAGATTTATATGAAAGCCCTGGTAGGTAGATTAGGGTAGATTTGGGATGTAACAATGAAGCTTTTTAAAGTCTTTTAATACATTTTAATATATACAAATGTATTTTCTGATTCATATTTTTTTAAAATGATTTTTTGCAGTTTTTTGCTCATAATAAAAAATACTATTAAGTGTTTTTCGCCCCAGTGTAGACGGAAAGTACTCGCGTGCTGTTTTTTTGAGCTTGTGTGTGGCATTTTCGCTGATGTCAGTTGCGTGACTCGCCGACGACGGTGAGCAATCGATGTTGTATGTTGCAGGTTGCAAGCGGCAACATGCAACAATGACTGGCAATTGCTGCGCTGTGCCCATTTTCCTTTGTTCGAATTTGTAACCGTTTTCATTATTTTTCCCGTCCACAGAGGCAAGAATTATTATCACAAATTGACCTCGTGCCGGATAAGAGGAGAAAACTAAAATGAAATGGGGAGAGAGCCCCCCCCGAAAAGCCGAAACTGAATCAGCAGAGATCAGCAACAGAGAGCTGGGGAGAACTGCATCAATTTGTGGCACATTGTGACATTTTGCCAGCGGTTAAAAGCCAAACCGAAATGTGTCACCAATATCCAAATAAGAGAGAGATGTCAGCCGAAATTCAACTTGGCTTTGCCTTTGAATGCCATCTGCATACATTTCGGCATTTGGCAAGCCAAGACAGCCGACAGCCGATAGCTCCTGACCTTTGATCGTTTTAAATGCAATGGAGAAGACGGCAGTTCCGACGACCTAATGACAAAATCGATGGAAATCCATGGGGGAAATAACTAAAACGGTTAGATGATGATGCCCTCCTGGATGGTGGCCATCTCCTCCTAGCAATTAAAAGGCAATTAGTCGGGAATTGCTACCCGGCAGATGCAAAATGCACGAGCTTCTCTTTGGGAAAAACATTTGTGCTCGCTACTCGGTACTCGGTATTCTGTACTCATCTCCATTTGAATTGCAGATAAAAATCAACCTGAGAGAATCAAATCAATTCAAATCGAATCGCATCGAAGGGAGGCGAACCACTTGATGATCTTTTAATTAACACGGCTGAAACATAAGGAGATTCTTTGAGCCAAGAACTGAAACTTGGCAAATTGCATTATCAGCTATTAATTGTCAGAGGAATATATCAAAAAACCTGGCAGTTGATAAGTTAATTGCTCGAATTTCAGTAATTTAGTATGGTTTAGTATTTAGTTTAGTATTAAGAAAGGCTTTGTGTAATGCTTGGTATTTTCTGTAAAAGAACGGGCACACTAATCGATGCAAAATATTGCGAAATTTAAAAGAAGTCGTTTAAAAAGCCTGACAATTATCAAGTCTAAATCATTAATGAAACTTTTATGGTAAATCCTTAAACTTAAATCCTCTATAATTATAAGTATAACATATATTTTCCTCACTTTTTATTAGAGATTTTGTAAGCTCCTTGAAAGAAAATAAGAGTATTTCCTGCATAATATTGTGCATTTAACCCCAGTCACAACAGATTTTCATGGGTTAACGTGGGAATTTTCTGGAGTACAATTGAGTTGTCCAAAGGCAATGCATTTCGATTGGATTTGTGCGGATGATTTGCGATGCCCCATGAGAACGAAATGATGATGCGTAGAAATCTCCAATGAGTTATGGGTGTCGCTGCTGGGAGGCATTAAGCGATGGATGGCGCATATACGTATCCATATATCTGTTGGCACTCGGCACTCTTACAGCTCGTATTTCGACAAATTGATTTCACACACAGTTCCAGCACAGAGCCTCTCCAGAATCCCAGCATCCAGCATCCAGCATCCAGTAACCAGCATCCAGAGTCCACAGACCATTTGCCACTCTCTGCCCTTCACTCCAAAAACTTTCTGCTCCATCAGCAAAAAGGGAGCAGAGCAGCATCAGCATCAGCAGCAGCCAAACCAAAGCAGAACAATTATAATGCTGATATAGCTGCTGGCGTTGCGTCTTTTATAGCATTTAATATGCTTATAAACAAAACGCCAACCGAAATGAAAACAAAACAGAGCAACGGGGTAGTCATTATGAGTTATATCCAAGTCAGGGCCATGTCCATCTGCTGTGAGAATCGAATTGAACCGGGAGGAGGAGCCGGGGGATTAGTAATGGTAATGGAGAATTGTTATTGGGGGCAGAACCACGACAACTGATCGATGTGGCAAATGTGCTGACCCCCAGCAGCTGGAGAAGATGCAACCAGAACCCCTGCCAAGATCAGCTTACAAACTGAAGCTTTGGATGCGCCACATGTGCCAGCAGATGGGATTTTTTAAAGAAAGTACATTGCACTTAAAAATCAAGAAAATATAGGCTTATACAGAAAAGAAAAATCTATAAAATATTTAGTAGGCTTGCACTCATATTTATTGAACAATTTCCGTTTAATTTTCTCCCTGCAAGACTTAAACTAAACTGCAATTATCTGCATTTTTTTCTCCTCAAAAATAAAACCAATCAAGTCACCGAAAGAAGCCAAACAAACTGAAAATTCAATCGAACAAAGGCTGCCCAAATTCAATTAAGAAGTGCAAACGAAATTCAATAACTTTTCACTGAACAAAATTTCAATTGTGAGTCGCAACTTTGCCATAATTTTGTTTATAAGAATCTTGCTAGCCAGTTGAAATTCCCGAGATCCCCAAGCTCAAAACTCAAATCCCGCAAATCCAATCCCAATCCCAAATCGCCATCATAAACAAAAGGCGAAAAGTGGATGCGAACAACAATAGGGACAAAAACAAATAGCCAGCTTCCTCTCTCTTGGCGCAAATAAATTTCAACGTCTCTAAACAATGCAGTTGATGTGTCAATTGAAGAGACGGCAAAACTTTTCAGCCAAGAAACCGAAACAGAAACACAACTGCACACAGAACTGTTTAAAAAAAAAAAAAAGCTAAACAAAACAAAACAATAATAATATGGTTGGGAAGACGACATATCTCCCATATCCATTCATCTAGCCATCCTTCCGTTTATTTGGCCTGCCCCCAATTGGGCATCTCAATCCGCAATTGGCCATTCTCGGCCATACATCCTCATCCACACAGCCAAGTCCATCCATCGACAGTTTTAATAACCTTTTTCCTTTTATTTTTTCCCCTTTTTGCCTTTGAAATGTTTTGAGTTGTTTTGTTTGGACAGAGCGATTCGATTGGATCATTGTTGTTCCCCGATGCCGATGATGATCCAAAATATTTGATGAGTTTTCCGTTTCTCCATCATTTTGTGCGCCTAATGAAATTCTCTTGCGGTTTGTTTACAAATCAAATTTGACTAATGTGGTCTGATTGGTATAGATTCGCCTTAGTATTGTTTCTTTCCATCAAAGTTTGCTTGCTTAAAAGCAGAGCTCTAAGATATAGACAACAAAAGGCAAATGTTTGCTAATTTTCCAAAGGAACAATGCTATATTGTATTTAATTTAATGCATAAATGTGTGCTCTGTGTAAATACCTAAAGCTTTGTTTAATTTTTAAGAGTATATATATCTGAGTCTGCCTGTTAAATACTAACACATTTTTTATTAAAACAAAACGTTTAAAATAAGCCAATCCTATCAGTTTCCCACAATCTTGGCTTATACCCTTGCATGTCTTTCTGTTAGCGGGTATCTTATAGTCGGGGCACTCGATTATCTCTATTTCTCGTGTTTTACTTGCATTTTTTGAGTTTTTTTCGGCTAGCAATTATACAAGCACACGTCTGCAGATACACAGATACTTCCCCTACACACACTCGCGAGTATTTCGCATTCTGGACAAACTTTTCAAGCGTACATTTACCATTTACCCGTTCCAAAAAATAAAAAAAAAACTTCAGACTCCCCTAGCTGCTGTTCGCATAGTTTTGCAATCCATTGGATGCGCCGACATTGCGTCGATAGCATATAGATATTTTGCTCAGTTTTTGCTTTTTATTCATGTTTTTTTGCTTTTTTTGGCCACTAAAAATCGCAGTTCCCTGGGCGGCAGCACTTTACGCTTGGATTGGCGATCCATTTATTGTTTTACACAGAAACTTGGATAGTTTTGTATACTTGGCGAGTTTGGAGCCAAGCTAACGTGCAGAATGGCTTTCAGCGTCACTTAAGTCAGGGCCAAAAAGGAAAACTTATTTGAATAGGGACTATAGCAACAGGAGTAACTACAATACAGGGTTAAAAGATAACAAAAATTCTTACAAGCTTTAAAATCCCTAGGAATGTGTTGGATATATGTCAAAATATAATGGAAAGGATGTTATAATAATTAAAAACCTCTTATAGACTTTAGCTGCCTACAAATAGCATAGCTAATGGCCTTTTATATCTACGATAAGAGTTACAAATCGGTTTACTAATTATCGCTTTCTCTGCCTCGAGTTTAATCTGATTTTTAATGAAGAGATATCCAAGTTCTTCTCTATTGGTATTATTAAACAGGCATATCAAAGATTCGAGTCAGTCATTAATTAACTTACAAAAAAACAAGACATTTTCTCTATGAAAATATACCATTTAAGATCAATCTCTTGTTGCTACGCTTATCCGAAAGATACAAATGTATCTAACATGGCAAATGGGCATACATCAGCTTAGCTGGCAGTTGCACAGATCCCAGTTAATGAGGCAGCTCCCGCCCTTGATTAGAGGAAACATTGAACAAAACGAGAAGAACAAAGAGGGAAGACAACAGACAGAAGACAGAAGACAGAGAAAGCAGAAAGACAGAGAGAGAGGGAGAGACTGGCGCCTAGCCTTTCCCCAAATTCAATCAATAAGACAAACACGAGGAGACCAAGCAGAGCCAAGCCAAGTTAAGAGGAAAGCCAACAACTCTCTGGCTGCGACTTGACCCACAAAATCCCTGAAAATACCCCTAACCCGCCGCCAAATACATATACATCTTATAGATACATATATATATAAATATGGCCAGCGAGGCGTAGATACTTTTTGGCCAGAATCGAACTCAAGTGGCTATAGATACGCAACATTTATATTTGGCGACACCACACGCACCACGCACCGAGCACAAAATGGGGAAAAGTGGAAAAGTGGAAATCTATGGCCGGTGGAGGGAATATTTTTAGACTTCCGAAAGAAAATCAATTCCAAAATGAGCCGCTCCTCTCCCTCTCTCTCCTCTGGAGGAGAGCGGCAGTGTCGCCTTAATTCATATCCAAAATCGGACTCTGAAGCTGATTTAAATGCTCCCTCCCACCTCCCGCCTCCCGCCGCCCGCTGCCTGTTTTTGGGGCATAAACAAAACTATAAAAGTTCTGTTTTGGTTTTGCCAAGGCGCCACAAAAATGCCCCCTTTTCCCCTATTTTTTTTGGGTTGAAAAGGGGGGCTTTCTTTCGTTTTTTTCCCCCCACCGACCGGCAGGCAACTGACCCGATTTATTTATAAAAGAATGCAAAGCGAGGCACGGCAAAGGGAGCGGGCTGCTATGCCCAGATTGCCTTAAATGCTGTCGGCGCCTAATTGCATTTGATGCGTGTCACTGAGCAGAAAAATAAAATATATAGAAAATATATCTATCCCCCCCGGGGGGCAGGGGGAGTTTCAATTAAAGAAGGCTATCAAAATAAAATCAATTAGAGCCAGAAGCCGCGGGCCTGCAAAGCTTTTTCTGATTTTCACTTGTTCAGTTATGCGTTTGTGGCATTCAGCTTTGATTTAATATTAGCAAGGGAGTAAGCTGCATTAACAAAGGGATTTATTATTAAAATATTACAACCCTTGAACATAAATAATATACTATAGATTTTGCAAAAAAATTGAATGGTTTAAATGTATTTAAATGTATAGAATTCTTGATTTTAGCCAGTTTAGCAGGGTGAAATGCTTAGGGATTTAAAACAGAGGCAACTTGTATTAATTTGAATATAAATAAATATATTAAAACTCTAAAATGGTAAACCCTTGAACATAAAGAAAATACTATAGATTTTGTATAAAGCTTGAATGGTTTAAATGGTTTTAAATGTTTAGAAAATCAGTGTTTAGTCAGTGGCAACTTGTATTAATTTTAATATAAATAAATATATTTAAACCCTAAAATAAATAAGTGCTCCCCCAATAAGTTTCCTAAACAGTCGTTTCCCCATAAATATTCGTATCTATTTGTGTTTAGCCAGAATTGACCTTTCACATCAACAGCAGCGACAGCGACAGCTCCAGCTAGATGTATCCGACAGATACTTTACACATGCCCGTCTTCCGCTGGAGTGTTATCCCCCCTCCCCGTCCCGAAAATCACATTCAATGTCAATGCAGCTGTTTGCCATTGACTCGGGAACAGCACGCACATATTCTTCCAAATAACGTGTCAAATTAATTGCCTCTCTTAGTTGTTCACACCTCAGAATGCCTGGTATTCCTCCGATTTCCATATGATTTCCATACATATATATATGTGGAGTATTCTAAATTCCCATTCACATGTATGACATGCAATTAGGGGGCGTGGCAGCTGCTGAGATGTCGCCACATTGCATTGGCACCTTTAATGAGTTGCCGCTGGAGCATAAACAGGCCATAAAAACGCGACATATTCTGTCTTTTTCCCAAAAAAAAAACAAATAAATGCCATAATACAGAGAAGGAGACCCAAACTTGGAGGTGTGAAATCATCAATCATGACTTACAAGCGCGCTTTTCGTGTGTGTTCCCTGTGCGTGTTGTTGTTTTTTGCTTTTTTTATGGCCATTGACATTGACACTTACCTGGAAAGAGAGTGAAAATGGTGGGAAAGAACATAATTAGTGAGATGTTTTTCATGTATCTAAAGGTATGGTAATGGATATGCCAACAAAGCTTTGCTTGACTGATTCCCAAGTCAATATATTCCCTCTTAGCCACAGGATCAATAACTTCAGGGCCTTAAGTATGAGCATAATCCCTAGAGACTTGAATTCTCCACAAATCACATTTAAATGTTGATATCCTACAAGTTTTGAATGCAACTAAAAACTCATAATCCCTCTCTGGATTTGATTTTTGTCTTGGTTTCCCCCTCTCTGTGGCATAATCCTCTAGTTTAAATACTGATTTGCCACATCCTCTTAATTGAATTGTTTATTATTTACAGGCCATGTTGAGGAGATCAGGGCTCTGAGGCAAACCAATTTGAAAATCCCTCAGAATAATCGTTGGACACGTGACAACGACCACTTGATGCCATTTGTAATCTCCTTTGCCTAATCCACTTCATTGCCGCCGGCGGGGGTTGGAAAATTGAATTGTAAACAACAATTATGGAACTTCTTGTTGAATCAAAAGGAGCGCTAAGACCCAGAGATATATATACATATTTATTGCGAGGCATTAAAAGCACAGAAGCGACTGAAACTGATGATGACAAAGGATTTTGTTGACGGGCAGGGCAGGGCAGGGCAGGGCTTTTGTTGTACTGCAGAGAGTGCTCTCTGGAAAAAAAACAACAACTAATTGAAATACTTAAGCTGTTTGTTCTCTTCAGTGCGGAATGCTCCCCTTATCTGCTAGATATTTCAGCTTAAATGAAGTGTTAACAGGCTGCCAAGAAATGCCTCGGCAGCATAAATCACATTCGCAATTTGGCAGAGTGCAATACGACCCAAAAAATAAGAAAAATAAGATAGAAGGCCCGAATAAGACGGGCAAAACTTGAATTTTGATTTTGGCGGCCACCAACCCTCCACTCCGCACTCTGATTTATGCGACGCCTGCAATGCTATACAATAATAATAATAATAATAAAAATAAAGGCAAAGGAAAATCAAATTAAAATGTTGGCTAACCCCCTTGGATAGATAAAGACATTGCCAGGAACTATGCCAAAATTCGCAGCGGGCCATAAATATATTTTCGGGGGACTTCTTGACAACTGCTCCGGATGAAAGCTTTTCCCGCCCTCAACCCTCATTTTCCCCCCCTGAAAATGCCCGGGTACAGCGACTTTAATTGACATATTATGTAAACAGGATAGTTAACATCGCTGCTCATTTGATTCCTTGGCAGCAGCTGTATTTGCCCAGGCGGTGGCAGTAAGGGGAGGATATTCCATTTACTACCCATTGTATTCGAATTGAAGGACGGTTCCATCAGCAATTTACTGAGATTTCCAAGAGTTTCGAGCCATTCCGAGGGTGGTGATATATTCGTACAGTTTCTGGCAATATTTAAGTAACTTTAGCTCTCTTAGTTTTCACTTGGAAAATATACAAGGTAATGATTTCAATTATTTCTATGGCTATCTGGCAGTGATATTTCTAGTTTTTTTTTTAGCAATAAATCTGACAGTTTGTTTTCTATTTCTATTTAAACTGTAAGAGGTTGTATTGTGAAATGCTACACAAATTGGCTTCGTTAGGAATGCCGTTGAAAGTTTTTGGGTCTTCAAAGTGACGACATCTCCTGTGTCAGTCAGTTCTAATTGGATAAATATGTTTTCTGTGCTTTTTCGCCTGAGCTCTGGCTGAGGCAATTCAATTTTGTTGATTGAGGTTGGGGCTCTTTCCTTCATTCCTTATTTTTTTATTTTTGTGAACTAAATGCATGGAAAAAGTCAAAGAAAAGCGCAAGGAGGAAACTACCGGCTTTCCTCCTCTTACCTCTTCTTGTTCCCAACTCGTGTGTAATTAAGTTTTTGGAGAATGTTTTGTCAGTTGGCTGTCGTCTACGGAGGAGCGATTGAAGCGTTTGATAAACTGCAGCTGCAGTTGGAGTTGGAGTTGGAATCGGAGTTGGAGTTGAAGTTAGAAATCATCTAGATCTGCTCGAATAATTAAACCAAACACAAAACGGCAGAGACAGGGAAAGTTGCATGAAAAATGTCAAATAGGCAGACTCCCTACCCGATATAGAGCGATATATATTTAGGAGGGAGAAGGGATCGATGTCTGCCACTGCTACTGGTGCGGGGCTATTTTTGAACACTAATTGTCGTGGCGCATAACCATGAGATACATTTGTATCTACCAGTAGCAGCCGCTCTAAATGCCGTCTGGGGAGCAGCCGTCACTCGGCTATGTTTCCCTCTCGGAAAAGCGGGAAAGCCCTATGCCTTATGCCTGCCCAGCATAATTGGCAACCCCAGAACAAAAGCCACTTGCGGTCCATATATCATGGCTCCCGGGTTAGTTACTGGGGAGCGAGCTGGGACTCGGCAGGAGCGTGTGGGAAACTGAGCGGACTCCAGATGGAGTCCCCACATAGTATCTATTTGTTTTCGTTGGCACTTTTTAAAGCAGTTTTAATGATGTGATCCTGGGACGATTCTCTGTTTGTTTGGACTGTTGGCATATAAATAATCTGTGGGGCGCTTCATTCAATTAGATCTTAGGGGATCGGGAGGAGGAGTGGTCTTAATAAGATCCTCATGGCTATATTTATTGATTTATTAGCTATGTTTACTTATGTTTATTTGTGATTTTATGTAGATATATAAATTATATGTGAAGATTAAAGAAGAAATTGATGAGGGAGTCTGGGAATATATTTTGAAGTACATTCTAAGACCCACAACTTCGACAGCAATTATAATTGTTTAATATATTTTGTATAAGCAATTTTAATACAATTTAATATACATTTCACTTAACATTTCTTTGAATTATATTTTGTATATAGCTGCCCTTGCTACCCTGCCTTTCACTTCCCCTGAAAGGTTCACTTCCTGTGTAACTCTATACCTGATCGACTGTTTACAGACTGTCCCTATAGAGAGGCATATATCCATACCAATATCGAATACCTATCGAGTGCTTTTACGCTTCGATTGGCACCGAAAAAGTCAAACACCTGTTGGTTCTTTCCAGCGGGCACCGACTTTAAACATTGCACGCATCGCTGGCCGCACTAAGAGCGACAGAATTGAATTAAACACAATGGCAAGAGCAGAAAAAACTCGAATTAAAAAACATTGAAGTGTGTAAAAAAGAGAGAGGAAAAGGCCAGCCAACAAGAGACACAAAAACAACAACAACAAAAAACACGTACAAAAAGCGACCATTTATGATTCATTGAGTGCAAAATGTCGTGCGCAGTTGTACGACTTCCGTTGGGGCTCCGCATAAAAATAAAACTAGATAAAATAAATACATGTCGAAAAAAGGTGACCATCGGGGGACTGTCTTCCTCCTGGCCAAGGCACTTGGCTCTCTGTTGTGTTGACAAATTGACAAAAACAAAAAACAAAAGGAAGTCATTTCAGCATCATTAGAGGCGAAAATGCCCCAGATGCCCGGACGAGGGTCAGCGGCGAGAGTTTGCTTCCAGTGAAAGGTCTCTCTCGGATCGTTCGGATAAATATAGGAGAGTACATATAGGAGAGAATATAGAAGTGCATGTCTTACTAATGGTTCACAAATAAAAACGTCATATTACACGGCTGTATGAGGAGGAAAACCCATTGAAGTGTCATCGTACATCTATTTTTGGGTTCGACATTGTAGCACTTATTTTATGGGGAATATTTTCAGCAAATGAACAACCCAATGGGGTGGAAAAGAAGGGACAGGGATGGAACTAAGTAATATATTTACTAAAAGCCATTAGGGAAGAATACTAGAAGGGATGATCTAAAAAATCAACAAGGCATTTTTTGGGGTAACTTAACTAGAAAGTCAAAAGATCCCAACTTTGGATAAGAAACGAACCTTTATCGCTACCAAAATAATAATACTCTTTAATATTCACAAAGTTATATATTATTATAAGAGTTATTTCACATTTATCATCAGTTTGTATCTTTAATATTAGAAGTAGTGATGCCTTTTAAAATTGCCTTTAGTAAATAAATATATTTCACGCTTTACTGCTCCTAGAAACTGCCTAAAAACATCAGAATTTTGTGTACATTTTCCCGGTCAACAGTTGGCCGAAATGCAGCCGCTTTGGGAGCGTACTTTTGGCCAAAAGGGACCCTCCAGACGGCCCTAATTGGACACACACTTCCCAGAAACGATAGACCGGGGAGAGGCGGGGCCTCGACAGTAAACACTCGGCACGCGTGACTCGCATACCGGAATCCCCACTAGTTCTCGTTCCCTAGACCCGATGGCGGAAAAACTGAATAATTAATAAATCTAGAAACAAATTAATGAGGCCGCAACACGCGCAACGCATCTAATCATGTATTTCTCTCAGGGGTTCAGGGAGGACCGGGTGGTAAATGGTCCGGACGCATGCCAAATGTTGCATGCTCGGTGCGTTCATATTTTCCGCCTATTTGTTTGCAACAAACAGAAATTAAAACAATCGTAAAAACAAAAATAAGCCAGCTGCGCATGTGGCACACTCCACACTCCCCGCTCCCCGCCCCGCCTTAACCCTCAATACTCCGCTGTCGTTAAAGCGGCACGCGTCAGAAATCAAATGTCAAGTTAGAGAGACACAAAGGGGCAGGGACACAGGACCTTCAGAGCAGCCCTGGGACGCCAGGACATCCCCCCAGGCGCCCTTTAACCAGCGCCTCTGAGGCCGGCGCAAATTTATACGATTCGATTGGATCGAACAGCGTTATATTCCGATTGCTTTGGCATTGTGCAGCGGCAATTACGTTTATTAACCGACAACCAGGAACCGTCAACTGTGTCACGCAAATGCATTTGCCACAAGCCCAGGGGAAGCTAACAAGCCAAAAGGCAAAGGAGCTCCTTTAAGTAAGGACCTTCGACATAAGGATACTTTGGTTGGAGAAAAATGTGACTTAAATATTTATATTCCTTGTAAGGTCACCAGCAGAAAGGATAAAGCAACTACACTTGGCAAGGAAGCTTGCAAATAAGTTTAACTATTTAACACACTAGAAAACTTATCAAATATATATACAGACCTAGCCCATATCTCTGATCAGTATCAGTTTGCTTTCAGCGTAATTATCAACAGGTTGCGACTAAAACCAGTTGAGAATTCTAATGAAAAAGAAAGCTATGAAGTGTTTTAACAAGAAGGAAACGTAAAACCCCTCTTATGTTATGGATTAAGTAAGGCAAGCCCAGACAGACCCCTCCTCGGGTATCACTAAACACCCCATCAGACACACGATAGAATAGGGGAAGCTCCTTATATAACCCCCTATATAACCCCCTATATAACAATTGCTTTTCGATTAGAAAGGTTTTTGGCCATGCACAGCTTAAGTTAGATCGCTTCACTTGCCCGGCATTGAATTGGGAATCAGACCAAAAACAAAAAGCCCAAGGAAACACCATAACAAACGAAGGCAGCTCCCTTTTTGGCCAGATTTGTATATTTTTTTTTTTTTTTGGGGATTAATCAAACCAATCGGAAACGAACTCAAATCGGTTCGGGTCAGGTTCGCATTGCAGCAATTGGAGGGGGCTTCCCCGAGCTCCAGACCGCCGTAGGTTTTAATGGGGCACCGAGACGAAGCACATACCACATAAAAAAAGCCTGGCCTGGCCGGGACAGAAAACTGAATCACTGGAATTTAATCATCAGTCAGTTGGAGCGAGTGTGTGTGTGTGTGTGTGTGTGTAAGAAATGTAAGAGTGCTTTATGCGCTTTACTCGGAATTTTGCTGCAGAACGACAGAGCTTAAAACATTAAGTCCCAAAAGTGGCAAATCCTTGGCAGCGCCTCTGCAGACCCGGAGATAAAGCTCCCTAAGTTATGTGAGTGAGTGTCCACTCCCGAGGCTTGAGATACGCGGGGACAGGGCGGCCAAAGAAGGCGGTCTATACCCTTCAATAGGTTTGGCTAAAAATATTAAAACCATGTGAGATTTATGTTATTTTTTAGGTAAGTTTTATATATGTATAAGGAGTATTGTAAAAGATACTTGACAGTTTTCAGTGACTAATAGTCATGGCCTTTAGCTTTTAGCAGTTCTAATAAATGCATTTAATAATTATAAAGATTTATGTTTAAAATATATGCCTTAAGAGCAGTGAGATATTTTTAAAGAATACAAAGGACAAAGGTGAATCACTACCAATAAATAATGCTTCTTTTTTTTGAGATAAAACCCCGACTTAAAGGGTAAGAGAAGGAGAATGTCCAGGTTGCAACAAAGCAGTGTGAATGAACTTTTACTTTTCGCAGACATCAAAAATCTCGCCCGGCAGACAGACAGACAGCGCGAGCTTTCTCTGTTGCCCCATCTTTCGGGTTGGGATAAAGGTAAAGGCCATCATTAATCTTGGCTGTCCGCTGGCACTGGTTCCACGGATCCCGCCACTTTTCCAGACATACTCCGTTAGCCGCATCGCATCTCGGCTTGCTGACTCAGTTTCCCAGTGCCGCTGCCACATTCTGGGGTTATTAATGGGTTAAGCTAATTATTGACAAAGCGGTTTGCCCCCTCCGGGTGTTGTTCGCTCTCCCCCTCCTCTCTTGACTCAGATTCCACAACTGACTAATGTCCGAAAGTCCAAGTCCAAGCTGGAGTCCGAGCAGTGCATTATCCTCCGGCCACGACAATGGACATAACAATCAATTTAAAATTCTTTCCAATACATTTGCTGCTCAAATTATGCATGACAAATGCTTAAAAGTTCATGACTAAAATGCCAACACAAAGAAGGCAAAGGGCGTCGAATAAGGGGGGGTGGGGACCAGAATAAGAGGGGTTGCTTGATTGTTGTTATTTTGGGTGCCACGTTTCCTCATTGCATTGGCAATGCGCATGTGAAAAATTGCCATAAAATTGTGAAAATTTACGCTAAACTATGCCCAGGAAGCAGGGGCGCCGCCAGGAGGGGAGAGCTCCCCCCCTCACCCGGCCGCCACGTTGGCCAAAAAGTTTCTCGCAACTTTGGGAATGGGATAATGATGAGAATGAAGCCATGAAGCTCGGCTCAGCCAAGGGTTTCTGCAGGCGGCCCGGGTCCCTGCATTAACTTACCCGAACTAGTTATTTTCAAGTCGTGGAACTAGTTTATCAACAAACTCTTTGAGAACTTTCGCCCCCCTTATGGCATATATTCACTGTACTTCGTTTTCAGTAAATTTTGGAATTTTTCAAAAGTTCATCTACAAGTTTTTGATGGGAAATTTCGAAATTTAATTCAATTTCGAGTTTAGACCTGACACTTCTCCATTACAACAGCTTTTTAAATGGACTACTCCTAAAAATATATCAAATTATATGAAAACTGTCCTTGAGCTGAATATATTTACACTCTTCTTGAACTACACGCATTTTTCTCAGTGAACTGGTTCCGTGAAACGCGGTTAATACCAGCAAAGTGCAATATGAGGAAGAGCCAAAATATGCAGTGTGGCCAAAGTGGAAAAAAAGACAATTTGGTGTCCAGGTGAGTGCCTGAGTACCATTTCCAATCCCAAGCCCATTTCAGTTCCACTGCAGCCCATTTCCACTCATCTCTTCGCCGGCAGCCGAAAGGGAACTGGCAAAACAGACAGCGGACAGCGGAACATGGGAAATGCGGAAGGGGTAAACGTTGATAATGATCATCACACGAAGGGGGGGCGGCAGGGAAGTGGGAGAGGAGCGTTCAAGGGTGCACAGGAAAAAATACCATTTCTTTATCACAGTTTCCTTTGCTATTTCTACTACTACTAATTTTATATTTTTCCAATGTAAATTTCTAAACTTTAAAAGGGATCGAAAATAAAGCGACTCTGTTTTATTTTTTAATTATCCCACTGTCTAAAACCCTTTACATAATCTTATATAATAATATATATATATATAATAACATAATATTAAGTCATAGAGAATTCCATGATTGAGACTGTAGAAATAATACCTCTTTAAGAATTTTAAGAACTTATGAAATCAATTTTTCCTATATTATTCCCTAGATAAAATCCCCATTACTTTTCCCACAGTGCAGGCCGGGGCTAAGGTTTATTTGGTTAAATGCTGAAAATTGCCAAAAGCAGCGGAAAGTGGCGGGGTTCGCCAGAAGGGAATTGCCTTATGCTTGCACTTTTTTCGCCTCTCGTTGTTTTTGCCGCACACATCTTGATGAGCTGCCGCTGATAGTTGAGGCTTAATGGTGGGAAAAACAAGAAAAAAAAAAAAATCACAATGTGGGAGCAGAGGCAAGAGGCTGCTCAGCCAAGGGCGCGGCAGGTGGAGTGCAAGGGGGAGTCACTCAATTTGCAGTGTGGGAAATTTAATAAGTGGCGGCGTGAGAGGGGTCGCCAAGGATTGCGGGGTATGCAAAGTGGAGCACGACTCCTCCAGATAACAATTTGACCCCCCAGAGCCCGACCAGAACTAATTCAAGTACAGTGATCGCTCTGCAAATTACCAGCTGGGGGTACAGTAAATAAGTTCCCAGGAAACTATGTTTCAAGAAAAATATAAAGCAGATTAAGAGGAAATATTTTTGAGGGCAAAATAAAAATGTAAAAAATATTTTTTAATACTGGGAGTAGCCAAAACATAGCCATACTCTACATATTCCTGCTTCATAACCATTTTGCCAACCCTTTCTCTCTTGGACGGACAGTAATTCAGGGGCTATGTTACATATACTACATATAGTACTTGGAAAATGCGAAATATAATATAATTGATATCTTTTAATACTGGGAATAGCCATAACATAGCCCTACTCTATATATTCTTGCTTTATAACCATTTTGCCAACCCTTTCTCTCTTGAACGGACAGTAATTCCGGGGCTATGTTACATATACTATGTGTAGTACTTGAAAAATGCGAAATAGAATAGAATTGATTAAACGGAAAAGGCGACAGAACAAAGGCCGAAGGGGGACAAAGAAAGGTGCGGCTTTCGAGGGAGAGGAAATAAGGGAAAGGACGACCCAAGCCGACTGACGGACAGACAGCGGACAGGAGACCAAAGTTGGGACTGGGTTCTGGCCATGCACTTTGCATTACCAATTAGAAAGACCCAAGAAGGGCCCGGACAGCACAGAAGGTAACAAAAATTGACAATTGACGCCGCAATCAGCCAGGCAGGCAGGCGGGCACACACACATGGACACACATGGGCCATGGACAGGAAGACAGAAAGGGATGGGGATGGTGTCGCCTCTCATTGTTATGCAATTGCAATGGGGCAAGTCAATTAAAAACATTCCGACAACAAAAACAAGCAGGCAAGCAACCCTCGGAGCGTCTGGCTGCGATGACCGTTTGGATTACGGCCAAAGGCGGATATCAATGACCTAACCTCACCTCACTGGACCCCTCTCTGGCCATGTGGAATTCTTTCCGACTCTTCTGCATCTCCCACTCGACCAAGACATAATCCAATTAGCAATTAGTTGTGTATGCCGGGGCGTCATCAGGTTACCTAGACTAACTTCACAGATGGTATCGGGGCACCGGCACCGGCACCGAGGATAGGGACACGCAGGCAGGTAGACGTGTGTGTGCCAGGAATGAGTCCCAAATCGACAGCCTACCAATTGGTTATAACTCAATTTCGGCTGGTTGTTAGGCCCGGCACGTCCACGGGTCCTCGGGTGGGGAGTTTCCTGTGCGAGGGTCTTGAGATCCCCGAGATCTTATGCCTGGCAAGCCAAGAATGAAATACAGGGGCGTTTTTGCCAATTTCCTTGAACAAATGAAGTCAAGTTGTGGAATTTCTATAAAATGTAACCCTTAAACTAGCATCTATTCTATATACTTTTCTTGCTTATTTTATTTTACTTTTAAGTAACTTAAATAATACATTTACTACAGCCCCGATTTGGGCGCTATGCGGGCTGGTGGACCTGGGCTCCGTTTTGGGACACATGTGTCTGGCTTAATCAGGTTTTTTGTGTGCTTCGCCTGAATTTTAATTTAAAATTCATTCATCATACTTGAAGGAAGGAAAACGAAAACCCAAGTGGGAAAAGCGAGGGTCGCTGGGCTTAACAATCCTTCATTTGTATTTTCTGTGCATTCTTTGTTTTCTGGCTGTCGTTTTTTCTTTGTTTTTGTTTTTTGTTTCATTTATGTATCTTGTCTTGCTCCGCGACTCATTGTTTAAGCTTCATTGGGATTATGCGGGCTAAACCCCTCTGCTTCCCTCAACCGCCCTCTGCGACTCTCACTGCATTCCTCAACATAACAAAAAAAAAAATAAAAACAGAAAGCAACTTGAGGTCTTGCCATATCTTTCACACTAATTCAATTCAATTCTTTCTTTTTTATTTTTTCTTTCTCAACTCTTTCTTTTTCTCAGCCATTTTTTTACATTTTCCCGCTAATAATTATGGTTTAATTACAACTATTTTTGTGTATTTATACAATAGATAAGCTTAACGCTTTCTTTAGTCACATTTTCACTTGTCTAAATAGTACACAAATTAAAATAATCGTTACTTATTCGATTAATTAAAATTATATGGATAAGGCTTGATAAAATATAGATAAGTTACCAAAATCATATAAATAATAATTATAATTATTATTTAAGCACAACTATTTTTGTGTATTTATATAAAAGATAAGCTTAACGCTTTCTTTAGTCACATTTTCACTTGTCTAAATAGTACAAAAATTAAAATAATCGTTACTTATTCGATTAATTAAAATTATATGGATAAGGCACTGATATCATATCGATAATAATTATAATTATTATTTAAGTACAACTATTTTTGTGTATTTATACAAAAGATAAGCTTAAAGCTTTCTTTAGCACATTTTCACTTGTCTAAATAGTACAAAATTTAAAATAATTGTTACTTATTCGAATAATTAAAATTATATTGATAAAATATCGATAATTTACCGAAATCATATCGATAAAAAATATACTTTTGAATGCATTTGATACAGTGCAAAAGTAGGAAATTAAGACAATATTTCGATGAAATTTAAGGCCTTGGAAACATGATTAAATTCAGGGGTATCATATATGGTATCATATCGATTTTTCGCTGATTTATCCTTTGAGCTCCCTCAATCTGACCAGAGTTATATATTTCCAGGCTCATTTGCAGTTAATTTAAATGGTTGCAGTGGCTTTTGCTTGCTACAATGCCCGCTAATTATGCAAAAGTTTTCGGCATCGAAAATTAAGCAGCGTAAAGAAAAACATGATGGGATTAAAGATGGGAGCCTATAAAGTACACAACAGTATCTCTATCTATATATATACCGACACGGCTCATTATCATTCTGCAATTCACTTGAATCCGCCTTTGTTTTGCTGTCCCATCCGAAAATGTTTTGTTTTATTAATTAAAGCGAATGCGCCGAATGGGGCTTGCAGCGGATTAAAATGAAAAACAAGGGAAAATCGCGCATTAAAGGAGTGAGGCTGGGAGACGGACAGAGCGGACAGAGCGGACAGAGCGGCAACAATTCTTTTCTACGCACGGCCAGACTCTTGCAACATAATTGGAATTTCCTTTTTCCTGCCTCGCTCTGTAGGCCCCCGCCCCAAGCCTGGCCATGCCCTGCCAAGCCCCGCCGAGCCCCGCCTTTGTGTTGTCAAGTGGCACAAAAGACAAGAAAAGAAAGAGGGGCAACTCAAGAGGGCCGCTGCTGCCCGCTTGACCATAAGCTGTCCCATTCAGGCAACAACTTGAGCAGCAACAGCAGCAGCAGCAGCAGCAACCTGATGTTCGCTCCCCTCTATCTGAGAGAAGTCAAGAAAGATATGTATGAATCAGAGTCAGTATTCTGAGAATGTCCTCGGCGTTCGGGGAAGAGCTAAGTTCACGGGCCTGGCTTGGGCCATAAACTCCAAGACCAAGACCCCCTCACCATTCTCAGCTTCCTCTGCATAACCGCACAGTGCTTTCAAACAGTAAGTAAACAGCAGAAGTTATCAGGCTTCTCTTCCTGAAATCTCCACAATATTTGCCATTTCCTCAATTTTATTCTTGTATTTTTTAATTTAGTATTTCAATAAGAGAACAAGTGTTAGATTTTCTCTTAAATAAAGTATCTCATTGGCTTATTCACCTGTTAAAATCGAATTAAATAATGGCCTATACTTTATGATCGAAGTCGTGTAAATAGCTTGTTCCCTTGCCTTTTTTGGGCAGGTTAAACTTGAAAGTTAAGAAGACTTGTTGCCCAAGTAAGGCAACAAGGCAACTCAAGTTCCTGGCTTTAAATTAGGTAGTAATAAATTCTGCAATATATCCTGTTGCAACTTTTCCCTTCGCTTTTTTTTGTGTTTGCATCTCTGAAAAGCGTTGAAGTGCCGGACTTGGACTTCCCCGAAGAAAAAATATTTAAAAAAGAGAGAGAAAAGCTCTGAAATTTGCTAGCTACTTGCTTCCTTGGTTTTTCCATTCATCTCGCGGGGCCCTCATCGTCCATTAATGGTATGACTAACTGTCGTAACTGACAGTTTTCCCAGGCGCGATGGCCGAGTGAAAGCGGCACCCAATTAAGCCAGTTTCGGGCTTAGCTAATTAGGACTGTCCACTGCCAGCACTGCCCTGTCACCCCTCTCCCCTCTCCCCAGCCTTTCTTCAAAGTGTTTTTCTCACAAGACAAGAAAAGAATATGGAACACGGCTGCCGTTTAGAGCGGCGAGCGAAACAAAAAGCGGCAACAGCATAAAAACTTTTAAGTTTTAAGTTTACTGCACAAAAAATTAGAGCAGCAACTGGCCAACACAAAAGCGAGACAGCAGAGTGCTTCACTTTCTACACTTTCCGACGATTTTCACGATTTTCCCGGGCCAGAACTCTGTTTTTCTGCTTTTAAGCATCTTAAGAGCGATCATCTCCGGCGATGAGCTGAGTCATCCTGCAGTGACGCTACCAATTTTTATTTCTTCTCTGGGAAATTGGAGACAGAGACATAACACACATGTATATGCATGCTTATATATAGAGGGGTTTATGAGCGTTAATTAAATTTGACTTTGTGCTGCATTAGAACGTTTTTTAAAGGCCTCGAGTCGGGGTCTCTCAGCTTTTGTGGTCCGAACCGGATGCGGTAATTGCTGGGAAGTCAACTCGGAGTCGACTTCTTCTCCAGCATCTCTCTTCTCGACTTTACGAGTACAGTTCTTCCGAGAAGTTAGCGACTTCATAAACTGCCTGACTTATGGATCGAAGTAGTCAATATCTTGCCTCTTCGATTGGTTAAAGTCCGGTTTCGCTTTGGGCCATAAACTAATTTCAGTGCTTAGGCACCGCTAGTTCTCTGGCTTATTAATTTGCCTGCCTATTATTTAGCCATTAACTAATCGGCTGCTATATGTTCTTGCGAATTTGTTTTCTATATTTTTAGCATGTCATAGTTCTTGCTTTGTTGGCCTTGTTTTAAGCTCTAATGAGCTTATTATCTTTAAGGAATCTACTAAGAAGATGCTGCCAAAAAATAAGTTTATATAAATATATGTAATATATATGTTTGACGTCTTTTGTATTTAATAAGATATTAAAAAATTAAGACTGTTTTTCTCTGAGTTAAAACTGCTAGAATTTAATTCTTTGCTTAATTTTTGTTTAATTTAAAATTACCAAGACTTATAATGCTTGGGGATTGACCTTACATGTTCAGAATTTTCCTAAAGATATCGCTTTGCGTAATATCTCTCGTCTAGCCGAGTGTGTGCTGTTTGTTCAACTTTTACGGCCCGAAAGTCAGGTGCCGGACAAAAAAATAAAAATTAAACAAGATCTGTATATGTATCCGAATACACTCCGGGTTTATTTAATTCCCCAGAATCTCCCAATGTCATGTTCACACAACAATTTACTATATTTGCCCAGAAACGATTCGGGTACCACCTCGTTCAGAGCCTGCGCTATGAGGCAGGGCAAATATTGGCTCTAGAATTTCGGGTAATTGCGATAAGGAACCTGATGATTTTAGTTTTCCACTCGTCGGGACGCTGATAATATTTTTCTTCTTTTCGGCCCTCTATTTGCTCTGGGCGTTTGTGTCAGGGTCGAGACTGCGACAGCACCAGGTAAGTGCTCAGGTAGATCTGCTGGATCTCCAAAAAGATGTTTATATGACCCGTCGACTGATAAGCGGACTTTTAGCAGAGTCAGCCCTTAGTTAGGGTAGCGCATTGAAGTGCTAGGCAGGCTTTTACGATTCCCCTTAGTTACAATGCTATATAATGGGTGTTAACTAATGATTTCGGAACAATAGTCGGGGTTTGGGGCAATAAAAGTAAGTGTTTCTTGGATAATAAGAAGGGTTAGGCCCATAAAGATCTCGCAAGATAGATAACCTAGTTTATATACTAACCACTGTTGGGCTTAGAAGGACATAAGAAAATAATTAGATCCCATAAAATGCAGAATAGCTGGGAGCATTATCTATATTTTCTATATTATGTAAATCAAATCTTCTAAGTCCCTAACTTTACCTAGAAACCCATAATAATTTGTAACATTGTTTGTTAAATTGTTAACTATTTTGTAACCCATTTAATATATAAAGCAATGTCTTTAGCTTTTTTAACCCCATTATCCCCCTTTCTTCATCGATTTTCTGCGCCATTTGTGCCTGTCGTTTCTATATTTCTAATTATAAGACCCTAAAAAATAATTATTCTTGTATTACTCACCTATTAATGAACTGCAGCAGAGCAGGAGCGCCAGAGCGAGAGGCTGCGGTAGCAGCGATTTTCGCAGTTCTCCCATTTCGTTTTTTATCGCTTTTCTTTGTGTTTCTTTTTAGTTGGTCTCTGGCTCTTTTTTAACTTCTTTGGTTTGTTTACGTTTGCACTCGAAAAAAATGTTTGAAAAAATTGCAGTTTTTGTTTAACACTTGAGTTCCTTAGTTGCTGTTCTGGGGTTTGTGGCAATCTGCAAAGATTAAGGAATAAACGAATATCGAATTAGTTTAGGTTTTAAAGTAGATTTTCACTTAAAGCTGTTAATTACACAAAACTATAATGCTAACAAGGGATTCTTAAATGTAAGGCTCTTCTTCGCACTTTATGGCATTTATGAGCTTGAAGGAAGTTCATCTGCATTTGATATTTTGATTATTTCTCATAACTTTAACATTTTCAGCCGAATCAAATGGCAAATGTTGGCATTTATTAGCCAGGGGAGGCAAAAGAAGAAGAAGCAGAGGTAAGCAAAAGAGTAAGAAGCGCAAGTCGCGTCACACACGAACGGTTTTGGCGGCGAGAGTGGCAGTGGCGAGGGGAGATGGCAAACACAGTGTTAAATGTGTGTGTGCGTGTGCTTTGTCTTGCATTCTAAAGTTGGCGGCGGCAAAAGAAAAAGATAACCTGCTGCTGGGGCTGCGCCGACTGCGCTGCCAACTTTGCACACATGTGTCGGCCAGTTTTGTAACGGAAATTGCGGCGCGCTCTCTCAGCAATCGAAACACGTAGCGGTGGCACAGGTAAAGAGGGAGGGAGAGGGCCTAGGGTGCAATAAGGTAAGAAGAGAGCCTCCTCTCTGTTCAGCTTATTAATGTACGCTCTCTAGGCGATCTTTATCTTTGCGAGAGAGGGGCATACTATCTCCCATGGCTAGCATAGAGAGAGAGAGAGAGAGGCAACTTGGATTAGCGATTTGTTTTTGTCATTCCAGCGATAAGTCGTGACTCAAGACCCCCCTCCTATCATCTATCACACTCCTCCTCACACACACACACCGTCTCCTTCTCGCTCACGGGAGTTGCACCTAGGCCGAATGTCCTTGGAATGCAGCAAGCTCAATGGGTACAGTAATCACTTTCCAATTGGGGGATATGCAGAAAAGAGGCTCTTAATTTAAGCAAATTTTAAGAATGTCTCAAAAACTAAACCAAATAAACCCCCCAAAGATTTCCACAGAGATTGGCATTTAAATATTAAATTTGTTCAGTTTGCAGCATTATTTTTTATTTATAACAAATAAAAGAAAGACATGCCGCGTGGCCTTACTGTACGCTTGTAGGCGACTGCCTGCCTTGGGCGGCCTCTCGAGCCTGTCTTGTGCACTAATCCCAGCCCCCTTAGCGGGATTTCCCTTGGCTTACGGCTATTACAGTTCCAGTTACGGTATAATCGATATTTGGGGCAGGCCTTGACTTTTCCTAGAACCTAATATGCCGTCGTAAGTGTGTGGGAACCTGTTTTAGCACATGCACATTGGCCAATATCATTTTCAAGACAAAATACTTGGGCAGCGAAGCTTCGCGGCGGCTGGAAATATTCATAAAGTTTCAAAAACGCTAATTATAACGGCAAACTTCCAAACGGGAAAGCAAAGCAAAGGCAGGGCGGCGGAGTAGAAAATTTGGAAATCTGTTCAAGTTGCAGAAAAGTTGAGAAGTTTTCCACTTGATATTCGCTGAATTATTAATGCTGATGTCAAATGATTTGATTTTGACTTCTCCGACTTGGACGCCCGAACAAATTTTAATTACATTTTCGCGGAGGGGGGACTCCCCTCTTTTTTGTTTGATTGGTTAATAATGCTCTTAAAAATGAGGAATTAACTTTACAAACTTTGCCAGCAGCTGCTAATAAATGTGAATTAATAAAGTTTACTGCCAGAACATACATTTACATGTTACTTAAATAATTAAGTAAGTAGCTTAAAAGCCATTTATAAGTTCGAGAAAATAACAACTGAGAATAATTTGTGCAACATCCAAGAATATATTAAATAATGCAATGACCTTTTGAATTTATAAATTAAATCATGTAAAAGATATTCATACTTCAAGGAACATTTACTTAATAAAACCATTTATTAATTCATTCAGCAAGTTGCCTTACTAAAACCAACTTTAAAAGCCCGCAAAGTACAGAATATATATTTCGTAACTGCAAAAGTTGGATTCCAGCCAACAGTTTGAGCCAATGCTTTTGATGACGTTAAAAACAAAGTTTTTTGGGGCCGGAACCACAGCAAATGGAATTAACTTTTGTTTGGAGACACAAAGTCGCCAGTTGAGCGAAGTAATAATTGGAAAATGGAATAATGGAATAAAAAGTCGTCACATAAATTGGTTTCTGTGAAACATGAGGATCACTGGAAGTCTGGAATTCTGGAATTCTGGAGTTTTACAGTTCCTGTAATTTTTCTGTATTTACTTTGCACTTTTTGTTAACATTTTGGATTAGTTTTCGGTGCAACTATTCCGCATGCCACAGCCAGCGAAGCTTTTGTTTATATTTATGTTTATATCTCTATCTTTTTGTTCTCCTAGTTTTTTTTCTCTGCTTTTCTGTTGTGCAGCTGCAACTGTGAGTCAATTTCCAGTGCTCACTGTGGCAAAAACAACAACAGCGAGCGGGCCCAGAAACCTGTTTCCATTTTTTATTTTTCTCGCTCTCTGTTAACGCTTTTTGTAGTTTTTCTATTATTATTTTTATACGTATGCACTTGGCTGGTTGGAGAGGTTTCCCGGAGTTTTCTTGGAGTTTTCTGGGAGTTTTCCCTCAAGCTTATTTGCGGCCTAAAACTGTTTTACTTTTGCACGTGACTCATTGGCATATTGGAATATTGGAAGGGCCGACAATAGCAAGAACCACTTGAACAAAAAGAATTAGCAAGAGGGAGCGAGAGCGAGAGGCAGACACCATATTTCATTTCATATTTTTGTTTGTTTGTCACACGCTAAAAAAAAGCAAGAATGCCGCCAGTTTATTTTTGGGCTTTTTTATTTTTTGGGGAACTTGTTCAGCTGCCTCCGAGTTTTGGTTTTAAGTTAAAAATATTGTTATTATTACCAATTTTTCATTTTTTAACTGGAACACAATCACACGCGAACGCACGCACGCACACTCACACGTTAGCGACGCGCTACGACCGTTAACTACAGTGAAGAGAGCGTGTGGGAGAGACCTCACTTGACTTGTATTGGTAGTGTTTCTTTTTCCGAGAGCGGAGGAGAGCAACGCGCCAGTTCAACGGTTGGAACGCAACTGAAAGCGGCGCTGGCGGGCGAAGCGTCCGCAAGCCGAAATGCCGCCACCGACGTTTTCGTTGACGCCAGCGTCGCTGCTGGCCGGTATCGGTGCTGCCAGCCTGCGTCGACGCAGGCGCCGCCGCCCGTTGCCGTTGTTGTTGCTACACTCTCCGCCACTGGAATAGAACTTTCGTTTCTATCTCTCTTTATTTCGTTTGTATGGAGGAGTGAAAACGAACATGGCGGTGTGTCCTATTCAAGTGGCGGGGAACGTGCATGTGTTCGAATGTTGCCGGCACAGCGTGTTGAAGAGAATGTTGCAGAGTTCGAAAATGTGTGGGAGAAAAATGTGTTTTAAATCTCTTTCCATTTCGATTATTAAATATTTAATTAAAAGAACGTGGAGTTTATTATTAACTAAATATTTTCCTAAATATTTCATATTAATATTTAAATTATTTATATTTATAAACGGTATTTTCTAGCATAACAAAAAAATAAAATTACAATTAATATTAATTACATAAATATTCTTATTAATTAATAAAATATCAAATTTTAAGTAAAACTTAACAAAGTAACTTTTATTGGAAAGCCAATGTCACATTACTGACTCTGCCTTTGGTCACACTAAAATGCTGGTTAACCGTTAAGCGGCGGCCGAGAACTCTACTCAATTTTCATTTCTCGTTTTTCATTTCATATATATGTATATATTTTTCGTGGTATGTCAGCAAGGTCAAATGGCGATGGGCGGAGAAACTGGGCGGCGGGCACTTAAGCCGCATTTCGTCACTTTTATGAGTTTTTTCATTGGTGTCGAGTTTATGACACTTTTTTTTGTTAGTTGCCCAATCTTTTCAGTTTGTCAACTGACTTTTAGAACGGCACACTAAAAAAGGTAACTACATGATGGTATTTAAAACGTTCTCCATAAATTACGCAAAATGTTCCATCCACAAACTGACACGCGGTCTTTCAAATTTAAATTGAACAAATAATAATGCACTTTTTATCGGGGAAGTGGTTTATTCTATATTATACAATTTTAAAACTATTTTTGCTTTCAATTGGACGTCGGTCACACTGTGTCGGAGCAGTGCAACATCCTTCTAGTTCCGCAACATGTGTCCAGGGCCGCCGGCAACATCTCCTTCCGCTCGCAGTCGCCGTCATTTTTATGGCTTATTTTTTGGAACTCGGGACTTTACGACCGGAATCCGAGGAAAGTCGCCAAGGGAAAAGCGCTCCGAGTTTTCCCCCTGCTGGCAACATTTCGGCAGCGTCCACGGCGGCCACTTGTTGCCCACGCAACATTCTCGATCTCGTCGGGATTGCAGCTCCGTTTTCCTTGGGTTTTCCGCGTTTAATTGCCGCTGTCAATTAACCCACCACCGCCCACTTTGCCGGAAAAGTCACCCCCCCCCTTCGGAACGGAAAAAATCGCAGTTACGTTCGAATGCGTTCCGTGCAATTTACTAAATGAAATTGCGTATCTGACAGATGCATAGATGCCGATGGCGATGTATCTGCAGTTATCATTGTTGTTTTGCCTCGCCGCTGCCTGTGTGACGGAGCAATTTATCACCCTATACAGGGGGATATATGTATTTATATATATATATCCCTCCCCCTGCCACCGATAAGTGATTTATGGGATTGTTATTTTGTCGTTGGTGTCGCACTTTCGCTGCGCTTTATTTATTGCACCGCCTGCCTTCCCCGCCGCCCCGTCCCGCCCCGCTTTCAAGTGTGTTAATTTTATTTCCCGAATTTTCCACAGATGGATATTGAATTGATGGGCATTCTGTGGGAAATGCCCTTGTTTAATGTGCAACCATCCTTCATGCCTAATTTTCGCAAATGCCTTCGAACTTTGAACCCGGAAAAACCCAGAAAAAGTCGTGTGAAAATCTGACAAAATTTGATTATATTTTATATATTATTTTATAAAAGAAACAGGAGTAATTTAAGGCCATAGATAGAAGAAAATAAATAGAAGAAAATATTTTATAAAAGAAACAGGAGTAATGATTTTAATTTAAGGCCATAGATATATTTATTTTGTGCCTTCAAAATTGTTTGTATTGTTTTAAGCCTTAAAGAAATCATTTTAAGAACCTTCTCTAGATTTCAGTAATTGTCTAAAGAACTCATAAAGTTAATTGACATTTACCTCGGGTTAGAAACATTAAACTTTAGTCAAGAATGGGTCGAAATGCAATTCGAGCGGTTACTTCCCTTTCGAGCCAGACAATTATTTAACAATTATGGGAAGAACCAACGAACAATGGCTATAACCTGAGTGGATCGAGTGACCTTTAGCCACGACTCCAAACCCAATCCGATCTGCTACCTGATTCCACACAAATGAAGACGTCTATTCAGATTTCAGATGGGTGGTCCTCGAATCAATCTAGCCAGCGATCTCGGGCTATTTTGTTCCAAATTTGTAGCCCGGATCGAGTACCAATTTTGGAAGAAAGAACACCTGCATCTGGCCGAAGAAGATGTTCTCAAATGACGGTAACCGCAGCCTCGGGAATCATTACTGAAAAATGGTTAATAACTCTATAAGCAATTAGAGCCAGAGCATGGACAGGTTTTCTGTCCGCACCAAAGACCAAAACTCAATCACAATCCTGGACTCCAAGCTGAGACTAATGATGCCCGGACACAGCCATGGACAGCGAGATGATGAATTATTGTTTTCAAATCGAGCCACCTAACAGATACAGATACATATACAGATACAGATATAGATATAGATACTGTTGCAGTGGCATAAACTATTGCACACAAAAGCCGTAGGTGCCAACGTCGGATGCACAATAATTAATTGATATTTAAGCCTTCGCCTTCGAGTTCATTTCGCCCAGGACAATGACGGCAAATATGAAAGGAAATTCAGAATGGCATGGGTCTTAGCCAGAAGAGGCAGTTCCTTTAAGCCATTGTCCAGTTTCCATTGAACATTAAATCAATTCACCATTAAAGGAGCTAGCTTCTTAACTTATGGAATGTTTACAAGCTTAAGAACATAAGAAGGCCTTTAAAATAAGTCATTTTTATTGATATAAATACAAGAAAAATGTGTGTAATATATATATATAATATAAAAATATACAAAATATATTTTCCAAGTATAGTAACATATTTTCTCTGTTCTAAGCCCCCGGACATCAACAAGTTCTAGAGTTTCCCAGTGAGTGGCTGGCCATGGAAACCCCCTCTTGCCAGAACCCTTTTGTTATTATGATAGTGCCATTAAAAGGTTTGGAGTTTTCCCTTACCAAGTCCCAACCTTTGACCCCCGAAAAGGAAAACAAGTTGATGAGCCTGCCAGATCCCATTTCGACCATCAGGACAGTAAATGGACATGAGATATGGTCACAGTTGACCCTTAATGAGCTCAACCCTCCCACTATTTTCCACTATTTTCCACTATTTTCCACTATTTTCAACTATTTTCCACAATTTTCCACAATTTTCAACTATTTTCCACTTCCGCTGTGGGAACCGCAGAATTCGCAATCGCCTCATCCCGACCCCTATGTGTCGCCCCCTGTCCCCTTCATTTATATTTCCTATTTTGCTGGATTGTTTATTATTTATTTGTTGACCTTTCCGCTCTCCCCTGGCGCGCGGCTGCGACCATTTGTCCGCCTTTGTTGCGCACGCGTGCCTCGGTTCTAAGCCAATCCCCTAAATTGGCAAATACCCGCCGGACCCTTTGTTTTAAAACACGGGGTAACTTTGACATTTTCGGTTTTCAATTAAATTGCACAGAATTATTGCTTGTGGGTGCTGGTCACTACAGTGAGGCCTCGCGGGAGTGGACACTCTGGCAGCGTAAAATTGGAAAATAAATGTGGAAGTTTTGCAGAAAAGTCAAGCATTTTATTTAGTTTATTTACTGAATTTATTTTAAATCTATTATTATTTATTTATTCTATTTACTTTATTATTTATTAATATATTGGGGATTTTCACAATTTTGCACTATAATTCCCAACTGGTTATAGAAAAACAAAACACTCTGGCAGCATAAGATTGGAAAAACATGTGTTGGCTTTAATAAATATTAAACATATTAACTTTATTATTATCTTCAAGTATATATATTAGAAATATTCTTAATTTTCACAATAATTCGCAACTAGTTATAGGAGAACAGGTCTCTCTTTCAGTACAAGATTTGAAATTTATCTTTAATTATTTATTTAATTTAAGCATGTAAATAATTATTAAAGCTAGCATATAGTATAGCACATAGTTAGAGCTAGATCTTCTATCCGTTTACAAAATAAAATAGTATCCTAAATAATTAAAGTATATAATCTTACTATACTTAATATATTGCTCGATTCACTTTAAAGAGGTCTCACTGTTTTGAGCTAATTTAGGGGGTTGGGAGTTGGTCAAATGTTCAGGACACGACAGGGGTCATCGCTATTAGGCAACGGCGATTGTGCCAACCAGTTCACTTCCTGTTGCGTCGTCCTTAACGATTTGATTTAATTGAACGAGTCCTCGCCAGCGTGCTTAATGTGTCCTGGCTGCAAAGTCCCAGGACAAACCATCCGAGGCTGAAAATAGTGACTGCTTTGACATTTGGTGCTAAAAAGGGGGTGTGGCAGTGTGTAAGGCCCAAACAAAACAGTCAATAAAAGCAGAGAAAGGCCAATTGATGGAAACTACAATTAATGAATTCAATAACAATAAAGTGGTTTACTTTTAGGTTTATTTTGAACTCAATTTATGTGCCAGTGTGCACAGAAATAAATAAGTCCTTTAGTGATATTAAATATTTATTTATAAATAGTAGAATTTTATTTTAAATTAAATATAGAGTAGAACTGCTAAAGAGAAGTAATGACAG
The DNA here is from genome assembly GCA_008042775.1 of Drosophila pectinifera. NCBI lineage: Eukaryota > Metazoa > Arthropoda > Insecta > Diptera > Drosophilidae > Drosophila > Drosophila pectinifera. The sequence goes on along the minus strand of VNKC01003977.1, from coordinate 18,648 downwards.
ACAAAATCCTAATACTTTTTGGTGCTTTGAAGTTCTGGACTTCATTTGAAATCTAATGCTTAAATTGGACCTTCAGGACATGGCATTATCCTGGTGAAATTGTCGATTATAAGCCTCAGTCAGAGCTGTTATTCGAGTGGAAAATGCATAATTAGCTGCCGTAAATCACCTGGCGACAGTCAGTCAATCCGAGCCCGAAGTGTTGCCCTCAAAATCGGCCCAGTTCGAGGCTCAAACAGACTAGACCAAGGATTAGGGGTGGCAAAAGGACAATTAGCGACGGTCGCAGCTAATTATGATCCCGTCGCCGCGGGTGGTGGCCATATACTGTGTGTACTGTGTGTACTGTGTGTGTGTGTCCAGGACTTTGGAGGCTGGCAGGACATCGGCCCGTTGGCTCGCATTTGCGGTTCAATGCACGGACCGGGCCGCATTTCACTTTCCCGGCGAAACCCTTAATTAACTTTCGTGGCCAAAATAATATGGCATTGTCAAGGGTCCCGGTGATACGTCGACGAAACCCGGACGGCTTTTGTTTTGTTTTCATCTGGTTTTGTCGCAATGTTTGTTGCAATGCGAGCAGGACATCCGAGACGCCACCAAAAGGACCAAACAACCAACACAAAGACCAGGACGACCATTCTCGTATTCGCATGTCGCGTGCTCCCCGCGGGTAGTTGCAATGAATAGCCCCCTCTTCAAAATGGAAATAGAGGTTTTCCCTTACACTAGGATAAAAAAACTACTTAATAGGAGCTGCTAAATGTATTTTATTAAAGCTATAAATAAATAGTCTCTTAGGTGATTTTATGGGATTTTAATTCAGAGTATTTTCAGGCTCCTAAAATAATATTTAAAAGAGTGTTAGTCTGTTCATTGTTATTTATTTTATAGTTCTTAAAAAATATTTAAAAAAAGAACAGAAATATATATTTAAATAATATACAAATAATATATATAATATACAATAAATATATTTTATTAAAGCTATAAATAAATAGTCTCTAAGGTAATTTTATTGGATTTTAATTCAGAGTATTTTCAAGCTCCTAAAATATTATTTACAAGAGTGTTAGTCTGTTCATTGTTATTTCTTTTATAGTTCATAAAAAATATTTAAAAAAAAGAATAGAAATATATATTTAAATAATATACAAACCAGAAAATATCTACTTTTTCTGTTTATAAAAATCGTTGGTTATTTTACCTTAACTTTATACAAATGTATTTTATTTTATGTTAGAGTTCTGTTTGTGAAGGATAAAAATAAATTAGAAATTCCCCAAAAAGGGCTATCAATCATTGGAAAAAAATAGGAATAGGAAATAGGAACCCTGCAATTATCCAACCTCTGGGTCAATTCCCAATTGCACTATTATTTCTCTCAGTATTCGTAGGCGGAGAGTCCTTTCCTCTGCTGTCCTGAATAACATTCGAATTTTACACCTACTCAGGCGGAATTGGGAAGGCAATCGCTGCCTGCCTGCTGTCTGACCACAGACATCCTGCTGGCGAGCACACACCCACACGCACACACACACACACACACACAGCAGTCCGCAGGACTCACCTGACCGAGTCCTTGGGCTTCTTTGTCCTTTTTGCCGGGCAGCAGCACTCATTATGCCATGTGGTCAAACACAAAGTATGTCTGCATGTGGTGCGGTCCAACAACGTTACTTTGAAGCTATATATATATCCGCATATATCCTATATATATAGCGGCCGAAGGAGGAGCAAAAAAATTGTTACAAAATAATTCCCATGCCAGCCAGGGCGCCGGGGATATCCGGGAGCTGTGCAAATTTAGGGCTTCGCACCCGTGCCGGCCAGTGAGAGAGAGGAATGTGTGGATAATGCGTTGCCATTTAACGCATTACTGAGTCCTGCGAGTCCTGCGAGTCCTGTGAGCCTGGCGAGTGGCGGGAAAAAATTCCAGGCCAACAGCAGTCAAGCAAGGACTGCAGGATACCCTTTATTTGAAAGAGTTTTGGGGATTTTTTGTTGATTTTACTGATTTCATTCAAGTCACCTTTTTGTATCATTTATTTACTTTATATTACTTTATATATCTTAAAATATATTTGGGAATATTGTCAGGATATTAAAAAGTGTATATATAGCCCAAGTTATAGTATAATTTATATTCAATAAAAAATATATATATTATATTATATACTCAATAATAAAATATTATTTTTTATATTTACTGATTTCACTCAAGTTACCTTTTTTGTATAATTTATTTACTTTATATTTCTTAAAATATATTTGGGATTATTGTCAGGATATTAAAAGATGTATATATAGACCAAGTATAAATTATACACAATTATAAATATATGTATTATATTATATAACGAATATTAAATTATTATTCTTCATTTGAGAAAAGAAATAATTGTTATATATTATAGTCCGGAATTATTATATTCAGGAAGAAATCGAATTATGGGACAAGAATTCTTTCAATGAATGTGAGTTCTCTTGGTATTAATTTTATTTATTTTTATTTGTATATTTCTTTATTTTTTTAAATTTAAATATATATATATCCAGTAACTACAGGGTATAAAAACAAGAGTCTGCGGCTTGGCGCTTTTTTGTAAACCATAATTATTAGCTTTTCGGTTAGATAAGGCGTCGCCTGGTCGTCTGGCTGCCTCGAAAGGATGCTTTGTTGTGGTCACCAGGATGGGTGTCCTGCCTCTCTGCTCGCCCTGCTCTAGGGTCCTTGAGTGGCAGGACGACAATGGCAGAGCATCTTTGCCGCACAATGAAGCCGACATTGATGCTGAAAGTGAGGAATTTATTCCATCAAAATTTATAGCTTTATTTCCAACGTATTTTAAGTCGAAAGTCAAAGGTAGCAGGACTCTCATATTTCGGAAAATTCCCAGAGACATTGGATAGTGCCCGGAGGACTCTCGTAGACCGTAATTTCATCACAACAATTTAATTGCCAAATAAATTGAATCGTCTTGATTAGACAAACACTAATTGCTGGGTTTTTTCTCGAAGTACCAGCATGTTGTGGCTTTATCTATCTGACCGGCTTGACCAGAGCCGGGGAAATTGAGAAATTGGGAAAATTCGGGCTTGGAAAATAGAGCTCGGAAAGCAGAACCGTGAGAAGGTAATTCGATAGTTAGGAACCTGCTCCCCCGCTCTGGAGGGGAGACCACTCCCAGCCGCTAATCCGCTCGCAGGGAACTATTTATCCACGAGAGAGCGTGGCATTACTTTGGCTGGGTTTTGGGTTACCTTACAGCCTTTCAAGAACCGAGTACACAGAGAAAAACTACTGGGCTACATTCATTTTTGGGTTTTTAAATGGAAAATATATTATATTTCTGTTAGAATATTAACGAACTTGTAACAGAATAATATCTCTTTGCTGTTATTTGAATTCTTGTTAGAAAATAAAAGAATATATAACAACATAATATCTTTTCATATTAAATTAAAAAAGAAATAATACTTAGAAGAAATAATTAAATAAATATATATATTTATAATTTAAATTAAAGGCTCTAGGTTTAAATTCCCATATTTAAATAAATCTAATAAATAAACAAATGCAATTGCAATTGAATTCTTGTTAGAAAATGAAACAATATGTAACAACATAATATCTTTTCATATTAAATTAAAATATAGATAATAATTAAAAGACATAATTAAGTAAATACATATATTTAGAATTTAAATTAAAGGATATAGGTTTAAGTTCCCATATTTAAATAAATAAAATAAATAAACAAATGAAAAGCATGGCAAAGGACTAGAAAAGAATATATTAAACTGTGGAAAAAGGTCTATAATGTAATCTTTATAATTTGAGTTAAGTAATATAGATATATATGTGGGATTTAAATGTGGTAAACTATTAAATTTTGAACGGTTTTTTAGCATATTTTTTCCACTGTGTACTACTCGTAGTCCAAAGACTGAGATGAATAAAGGAAGTGTCAATATTTGTCATTACCGCATGGCATTTTCTAGCGAATTTCTGCCGACGCTTTGTCTACGGGTTTTTCGGTTTTCGGGTTTTCAGCTTTCCGTTTCCAGCTATCGGTTTTTGGTTTTCGGTTTTTGGTTTTTGGATTCCAGGGGTTCGGTTTCGGCGGTGCGACTTGGTCGGCTTTCCTTTGTGTCCGCGGTGCCAGAGCCCTAAAACCAACAAAGGCGAAACAAAGGCCATGTGCGCCGTGTGATTATGTAAGACGCAGTTGCCCATCCACGGATCGTATTTGCCAACACCAAACGGCGGCCTTCCAGACCGGAAATCCAGGGAACTAGGACCAGAACTAGGCCGTCTTCCGCTTCCGATAATCGGGGACATGGCAAATGGTGTGAATAAACAGCCAGAACCTTGTATAATATTATATGTACATAAGTAGCTATAGTATATATTTTATAAAGTATATATAAATTAATATATATATATACATAAGTAGATATAATATATATTTTTAAAGTATATATAAATTAATAATATATAAGTACCTATAATATATATTTTATAAAGTATATCCAGAGAGCCAGAACCGGAGCTGGAGCCATCTTCCGTTTCCGATAATCGGGGACACAGCAAATGGTGTGAATAAACAGCCAGAACTTGTATAATATTATATATACATAAGTAGCTATAATATATATTTTATAAAGTATATATAAATTAATATATATATATACATAAGTAGCTATAATATATATATTTTTATTTATAATATTTTATAAAGTATATCCAGAGAACCAGGACCAGAGCTTGGGCCGTCTTCCATTTCCGATAATCGGGGACATGGCAAATGGTGTGAATAAACAGCCAGAACCTTGTGGAAATTGTATAATATTATATATACATAAGTCGCTATAATATATATTTTATAAAGTAAATATAAATTAATATATATAACCACACTTTTTTTTAAAAAAAGCCCCAAACTCAGCTACCTTACTGGGAAATCTCCGCCAAGTAAGCCTTGGCGTTTCCTGTCAATCACAATGACCAATTCGAACTTTGTCTCCTTTCGAGCAGTGACTTCAACTTATATTTGTGACAAGCCTGCCGAAATTTTCTCCTATTTTCCTACTGGTAAAAAATAATACAAAAAATAAAACAAAAAAAGCGAAGCCCCAGACAGAGTAAGTAAGCCGAAGGAAAAGCCCAGAAACTGTAGTGACCATTTCAGTTTCGGACGCTCTTTTTGCAAGGACATGAAGACGACGGCCACCGATGTGAATCCCGAGGACTACGACTTGCTCAAGGAGGCCAGCATGGCTGTGGGGGACTTCGATGACTCCTCCGAGGACGACTACGACGAGGAGGAGATGGAGCTGCTCTCAAGCCCGCCCACTCCCGGGCCCGGGCCCGGGCCAGCTCCCGTGTTCGTCGATGTCCAGACCCAATGCGATCTGATGGAGGATACCGGCTCCGAGGAGCCCTCCTTCGAGGGGCTGCCGCCGGAAGAGCCTGGGGAGATCTCGCTGGCCTGTGACTGCCTGAAATGTGCCCAGCGTGCGGCGGTCTTCCAATAAAGTTTCGGTACAAACTCGAGGTCCTCCCTGTCGCTTCTTGAGGATCGGTTTCGCTCACTTAGTCCTGGCACCGTTAAGCGGATTAGGTTACGCCAGAAACGTGTCCGGGACAAAGGACTCGAAGGACTCGTTGAAAGCAGGGGTGGAAGCACAGACAATGGTGCGGCGTCATGTGGCAAGTGGATTGGCAGCTTGTAATCCGCTGGAGGAAACCGCACTTGCTACACGGTTATTGCATCATCTCCTTGCCGTCCCAATGCAATTACCACTCACTCTTAATCAGGCCTCATTCAAGGCGGGTTTTTCGTCTAAGTCTTTTGATAATCATCCTTTTTCTGGTTCGCTGTTCGAGTATAAATAGCTGGCAGCCATATGTTTTTTCGATTTTTTATTGGCTGTATATAAGGTCTCACTTGGAATGAAAGGACTGATACATCTCACAGTTCATTTGCAAAAAAAGCATTTTTTTAATATAATATATATAGAGGATTTTTTCGTTTCAACCTAATATAGATAAAAATAAACATATTTAGATGATGTGGCATCAATTTCTTTTATTATTTCCTTATTAATTATAATTAAAAAAAGGAAATGATAATATGGTAAAACATTAAAATGGAAAACAAGCTGAATTTCCATCTAATTTAAATAAATGTAATCAATTTGCTTTCGTGGTCATACTGGGGCCTTATAAATGGTCACACTGCGGTCTTGTAAATGGTCACACTGTAGCATTAATACTTATTATTATTTTAGTTGCTTATCAGTTAAAATAAAAAATAAGCAAGCTCGTAATATAAACTCTAAATAATAATAGTAAATAATATATATATTTATATATCTAATTTAACTAAATGTAATCAATTTGCTCGTGGTCATACTGGATCCTCGTAAATGGTCACACTGCGGCCTTGTAAAAGGTCACACTGTGGCCTTGTAAATGGTCACACTGTGGCATTAATACTTATTATTATTTTAGTTGCTTATCACTTTGAATAATATATTATAAATAACATAGTAAGTAAAAGTAAACAAGCTCCTAAACTCTAAGTAATACTAATAAATAATAAATAAATATATATTTAAGAGAAGCCACTCAAAATGCTCATCCACTTTCCCTTAATTTTATTCTTGACTGCTCATTATGTTATTTTTTGGGGGTTTTCCGCCTCAAGTGGCCCATTGTCAGTGCCGTAGACCAGAAAAGCAAACCGTCTCGAGGGCGACTTGAGGCCGGCGAGGCAACTCTGGCAAAAGTACAGTCACCACCGGAAGGACGGCTGACAGCTGCTGCCGCTGCCGCTGTCCAACCCCTGACCCCTGGTGCACTCACAAAGGACACAGCCCGGGGGGGGGTGAGTGGGCCGAAGTGGGGCGTGCTCTGTCTGCGAAATTGCAAGCCGGAATAACACTTTCATCGATAATCACAACGAGGGTTAAATTGCTGGGTCAAGTGTCGGTGCAGCGCGTGTCAACCTCCTTGGAACGCGACAAAGGACGACCTGCCCAGGAAGATATTGTTCCAAACTGATTTCTTGGTATCTAACCCTGTTCCCACCTTGGTTTATATATTTATATATGTCTAACTCCCGTGAATATGCTGAGAATTATTATTTGCAGCACAAAAGCAGGCAACAGAACTCCTACATCTTGCTTTTAATAATGAAAATAATATATGTATATATAATATAATAATATTTACATGGTAAAAAGGGGTACAGTTTATGGTACTTTTAATTAATTTATATTTATTTAATTTAATTTTATAATTCAACCAAGTAGGCCTTGAACATTCCTGTCACTTCGAACATTTATCTCCTTCATGTCACTTCTTTTCATAATTGGAACGAAGCTGTTTTCCTAAATATTTTCTCCTAGTTTTTTGGTAAAAAAAAAAGAGGGAAATCTCCATAAAAGTAAGCCAAATAGCTGGGAGCCAAGAAAAGAACCGAAACTATAGTGAGTTTTCAGTTGTAAATACATTTTCTAAGACGAAAACTAAGTCAAGGACATGATTCCCGAGGAAGTCGTTGCATTGGAGGCTGCCGTGGCCGAGGTGGTGCAGCTGGCCCTGGACGAAATGGATATTTTCGATAACATGTCCGAGGACGAGGAGGAGCAGGAGCAGGCGGAGGAGCAGGAGGAGGAGCAGGAGCAGGACGAGGAGGAGGAGCAGGAGCAGGAGCTGGAACAGGAGCAGGTTCTGGAGCAGGAGCTGGAGGAGGAGGAGGAGCACATGCTCCAGGACGAGTATGCCGAGGAGGACGACTGGGCTTCCCTTCCCCTTCCAGACCCCCTTCTCGGTCCCGATCTCTTTCCCAACGAGGGCGAGCTGATGGAGGAGCTCTCCTTCGAGCAATTCATGTTGGTGATCCTGTTGGTCTTCCAATAAAGTCCTGCCTCCCACGGGGACGTGGCCTTATTCCTGGGGATCGGGTTCTCTGATATATCAGAGTGTGCTGGGAACTATTATTATTATAAGATCCGATTTAGATATAGTTTGTTGCCTGTAGTTCCAGCTGTTTCCCTGTTGGAGCCGCCTCTTGTTTGTCTTGAGAGGGCCGCATTCAAATCGGCTTAATTAAATTGTAATTGGATATGTTTTTAGCCCAGAAGCTGACACAAGCAAACAAATCCAGCTGGGGACAGGGCCGGGGTGGATCCGGACGGTGGATGGTGGTTGATGGCTGGCGGCTGATAAGCCCATCGCCGGGAATCTCTCCAAAGCTGCGGACAGGCGTCTCCATCAGGCCACCGTCCCAACCATCCCGCCCATCCCAATCAGCCCTTAACCCATCTTCGACAGTGCTGGGAAAAAGTGAAAAAATACCTCCAAAAATGGCTAACTAAATCGGAATAATGTGGCAATTGTGGCCACATTTTTGAGCATTAAAATTTATTTTATATCTGGGATATACTTTCTTTCTGGATATACTTTATATCAGTGTTTCCTTGAAAACTATTTATTCTTCTCGTTGAAGTCCTTCTATATGTGTTTTTTTAATTATAAATATATTTAAAGTATTAACATTAAGTGGATAAAAAAAAAAAATTTATTTTAGGTCTGGGAGCTCTTTCTGGATATACTTTATATCAGTGATTCCTTGAAAACTATTTTTTCTTCTCGTTGAAGTCCTTTTTAATGTGATTTTTTAAATATAAATATATTTAAAATATTAGAATTAAGTGGATAAATAAAAATATTCATTTATAAAACATATATTAATTAATATAATACTTAAAATAATTAATATAATAAATGAAATATTTATTTATAAAACTTATATTAATTTAGAAACCATTTAATAACTAAAACCGCCCATAGGTGCTCTAAATCAAGTCAGTTTTCTGGCCTTTCAGCTAATAAATAAATATTTAAAAAAATAACCAAATTTAAAGAACATTTTGGCCTTTAAAAAAATAGCTAAGTCTGGCTATAAAACAGCTAAAGTGATAGTCCTGCTGAGGCTGTTGGCGCGCGCTCCTTGTTTATGCAACGAAACTAATTTAAAGTGCTTCACGCGGCGGTCGCTTAATCCGCTGCCATGGTGTGTGTGCGTGTCTCTACCCCCCAACCCCTCGCACACTCTGTATGTGTGTGTGTGTGTGTGTGTGATAACTTTGTTAAGTTGTTGACACGCATATCGCGCATATGGGGTAAATAATAATAACAATATAGTCAGTAATTAAATGACACTGGCACGTGGCGCGGCGAAGCCCTAAAAGTTCACAGGATAGCCAAAGGACACACACACACACACACAGGCACACGCACACCCAAGGCTATGGACAAATCAATTAATTTGTCATCGCTCTCTTTTGAGGCCACAAAGTCATATAACTTATGGACGGAAGCCTTATAACTTTTAGACATTGGAAGTCAGCTTCTTAGGACATTGGATCTTCCCAAAAAGGCTTGTGGTATATATTAAATTTTAATTATTAAATATTATTATTATATATTACTATTTTTATTAATATATATATTGTCCTTATTATATGAAATCTTCTATTAATATATACTTTATATAGCCAAAACATAATTATGGCTATAATCAAAGTATTTACCATTATTACATATAATGCATAATAAATAGAATCTTTTAATTATAAACTCTATAAAAGATTTTCTATGGTTGGGTATTTAGGACCAACTTATATCTTTTTGTATAGTCCTCTTTCTTTTCCTTTATTTTTTTTGTATTTTTTATTACTTAATTTTCTTTAATAAACATGTAAAAACATTAGCTCTTGTGTTGAAGCTTAATAACAAAAACTTGGTTTACCCCTGGATCCCTCTCATTATTTAAATAGAAAAATAACATTAGAAAAAAAATATATTTTAATATTATACAATATTGAAAAAATATTAAGAATAGTACCTTAATACAAGCTGATTGCTAATTAATTTAATTATTATTATAAGCATACAACATATAATTAATATGGTATAGTTGAGTAATTAATTACATTTATTATTTCTAGTTTTGCTTTGTTTTTATTGTATGTATTTAACTCTTAATATTGCATATATTATTCTAAGCGTTGTCCTGTAGAAAAATTTATATTAAAGCATTTTTTTGTAATTTTTTTGAAACCATTTCTCATTTCTGTCCCACAATTGAAGATTATTTCAGATATTTGATTAGAAAATCGAGCACGTTCAGAGCGGCAACAGTCAGGCATATTTGCGGCTTCGTTTCATTTGGCAATTAGGCGCAGATACAGATGCAGATACAGATGCAGATGCAGATACAGTTACAGATACTGATGCAGATGCAGATGCAGATACAAATGGGCGCTGCAGATGGGAAGTGAATCAGGGGAATCCCAGTTGGGGCACGGCTGCGTTGACATTTAACAATTTGCACAATAAACTCGAATAAATCTTTGCACGAATTAAATTTCATTTGTTTACGACTCAATGAAAAGCCACAAAGCTCACTGCCAATGGGCTTTTGCTGTCAGCCCGTTGTGTTGGCCCTTCCACATTTTCCCGCCAACCCAGGAGTCCTCCTCTCCCCCTCCGGATTTTCCACAGCGACCTCCTCCCTGAATATACAAATACAGAAATTTATAGCTTGTATTTTTGGCACAATTAAGATTTGCGCACATAAACGCCCAACTTGTGTGTGTTTTGGCATTAAGTGCTTTGCCCCGAAAACTTTTAATTGAAATAATTTGTTAAGGCCTCCGGGAGAGGGGGGGATAGTCCTCACAACTTCCACTGACAGCCCAAAGATACTCAGGCCATATTCCTCCTGACTTACAGCCGAAACAATAATGGTCTTTGCGGCTCAGCAAATGATTTCAATTACAGACATTTCGCATACTTCCTCCCTAATTGATTGGGTAAATATGGATTTCCTTAAAGTTTAAAGTGCATTTTGGCCCTTCATTAAGTTGGTTTGCTCTCCTATTTCTAAGTAAATGTATGCCTGATTAATTTGTGGTATAAATAAGCCTTGTTTAGTTTAATTTCTAAGCTTTTATTGGCCTTCAGACTATGTAGCCTTTATCGCTGCCAAACTTGTAACAGAAACGCTTGAAGCACATGCGTCTCCTGGCTGTGGTCCTGACTGCCTCCGTGGTGGTCACGGGTTCTGTGGCCTCCGTGGTGGATGAGGAGCTGCTGGCCACTGGCGTGGTGGAGTCACTGGTCGTCGCCGCCTCCGTGGTTTCTTCGGTGGAGGTGCCACTGGTCGTGGCTTCGGTGGTCTCCAGTGTGACACTGCCAGGCGTTGGCGTTGGCGTGGCCGCGGTGGAGTTGTCCAGTTCCATGTCCAGGAAATTCATGAAGGCGCCCACGAACTTCAGGACAGACAGGCGATCCTCGGCCGTCAGGGCCTGGGCCTGGGCCATATGGAAGAGGAAACTACTACCCGCCAGGGAAAGGACTAAGAGCAGAGCAAATCGCTGGTCCTGGCTCAAGGCTGTCATCTTGTTCTAACTTCTGGGCAAACTGCACACAATTGCTGGCAGCTTTGGGGCCTTTATATGTGGTCTGTATACACCTATATCTCTATGCGGAAATCTGTGGGCCCAAAAGTATAAGCCAACTTCTGGCCACGTGCTACCAAAAAAAAAGAAAAAAAGAAATAAGAGCAGATAGCCAGCGAAGCAGAGTTTTGGCCATCTGGTAAGTAACTGACTTGGCCAATCTAACAAGTCAGCTGGGCTGAAAATTCCACAGAGAAAATTAATAATAATTGGCTGATAAATCAGCATTTTTTTGGCTAATGAAAGCTTGACTTATGGTGGAGGTAATGGTATAATAAAAACTCTTTAAAAAGAGTGTGTCTTTTAGCTAGTAAATTATAAATAAATTGAGTAAATAAAATACATTTGAGTAAAGAAGTTAAAAGGCAGGGTTATGACTTAATTAGAAACCTCAGGGAGAGCAAGGATATATATGGTCTTGCAGGCTTGAAATAATGTAGATATATTCCTGGAAATATCTTCAACATTAACCGATTATAATGCTTCAAACTTTCAGGCCTGTTTCGCCCACAAACCAAGCCGAAGTGAGCAATACTCAAGACCTAGTACCCGACCCCCTCGAAGCTCTAGATCGAAATCGATGACGATCTCCAGAACGCAGTGCTTTAAGAGCGATTTCCTCAAGCCAAAGACCCACTTAGCCCACTTAACCCACGCGAGATAAGAAGATTACGGGCGGAACTTGCAAAAAGAATGCGATGATGGAGATGATGGAGATGATTCTATAGAGAGCACGTTTATGGCATGCCAGAGTGGCTATCCCGTGCTCGATAAGCTGGCGGAGATCGTATAAAAGCGACCAGACCCCAGACGAGATATATCAATCACCAGAAAGTCACTCAAAGTGAAGCCAACGAGATCGAGATGTGGCGTCTGCACTTGTTCCTTCTGCTCTCCACGTGCTTCCTCATCCCACACGATGCCAAGCCCATGACCAGGTCTAGGGATACTACCGATGGCTTACCCTCGACCACGACCCTGGCCTCGCTGCTCCTGGAAACGGAATCCACCACCGATGCGCCCGGCACGGAGCCGAGGACACCACCGCGATTCACTCATATAGGACGACTGGCGGCCAAGGATCTGGCGGATTTGCTTTTGGCCAGCATGCAGGCACGTGGAGCTAAGCTCAGCTCCTTCCAGGAGACCACCATGAAGATGCTGCGCAGCCAGGTGTCCAAGGAGGTGAAGGGTAACAACATGTTCCTGCAGCTCGGCATGGATGTGATCATCGACATCCTGATCGGAGCCCGCAACGAGGCCACCTGCGGCCGCATCGTCCGCGACATTGAGCAGTCGCAGGATCGCAACAGTCTGACCCTCACGCTGAGGTCCTTCCTGGCCCTGTTGTCCTTCAATGGCATCGAGTGCTCCCAGGACGAGGTGAGCCAGGCCATCAAGAGCTCCGTGCTCCGCCAGCGGCAGCAGGTCAAGGCCAGCGATGGTGAGCGGCACCAGGCCGAGGGATCGGGCCTCCGGTCTGCCCGCAAGGTGTACTCATCCCTCAAGGACGACCGCGAGTCGGTCATGAAGTTCCTGCAGGCGCGCAGCCTGTCTGAGCACAGCTCCATTCTCAACACGCTGCTGCAGGTGTGCGGAGCCTCCGGCGGAGAGTCCCACAAGATCATCCGGAATCTGCGAGAGAGTGAGTATAAATATATACATAAATAGGGAAAAAGAGAAACCAGCGAGTAGCGAGTAGTAGTAGAGAGTAGAAGAATAACTATTACTAATAGGTGAAGAGTAATGTCGGAAGAGATCAATGCTTACAAGTTGGTAGGAAGTAATAAAAACGAGTAGAAGAATAACTAGTTATAATAGGCCATAATAGGTGAGGAGTAATGTCGTAAGAGATTACTGCTTACAAGTTGTAAGTAGCGAATAGCACAAATAGTATGTATAATTACAAAGAGCGAGTAACTAATAATGTCTGCCAAAAGATAATCAGCGAGATTGCTAACCAATAAGCTGGTAACGAGGAGTGACAAATACATACGAACGAGTGACAAGTAGCGAGTAAGGTTTAGCTATATTAACTCATACTTTTAACACAAGTTTATTTTCAGACATTATTTCTTTTGAAATTTGCAACTTTTTCTAATTTTCATTCGCTTATTTCGTTTTTAATTTATATAATATTTTTTTATATTATATTATATATTATATTATATTTTAATTAAATACTTCCAGTGGGCCCCGAAAGTGCTACCACCCTCCAGGTGAATGCCTTCTGCATGCTCTCGGTCTCGCTGCTGGACAGCCTAACTTCCATAGCCGAGGGCAATGCCAGTGGCCTGTGCTCCGCCGGACCCGACACCTGGATCGTTCGCCTCCTGGCCATGAAGGTGGGCAAGGTGGTGCTCCTGGGCCTGATGACGGCCCTCGACCGCACCCTGGTCAGCCCCACGCCCACGGAGATGGCCAATGCGGTGGCCCTGAACAGCGTCAACGGGGGCGAGATCACCGACTTCAAAACCCCCCTCGGCTCCAAGTCAGCCATGCCGGCCAAGAGGGCCAGCAACAATCCCCTGGATCTCCGTAAGTTCCCAGCTTCTCAACTGGAATTTTATATTTTATAATCATTTATTTCATATATTTGCAGTTGGTTCCAATGCAATCCAAAATGGTAGGTACTTTGTGTTCTTTTTAGTTTTATGATAGGTTTAACTTGGTCTTGTTTAACTTTACAGTGGCAAGTGGTACTTCTATAACTGGTTTTGGCAATCAGGCTAATAATGTAGCCGAGGTTGTGGTTCCCGTGCTGGCCAATGTGGCTGCCCTAAGTGATGTCGACGGAGCCGGCAACATTCAGAACGGTAAGTGAATTATATACCCTATTTATATATTATATATTTAATATATTTGTAATATTATTTATCTTAATAGTACAAGCTGGAAACAGCATCACGGGCTTTGGCAACACGGCCAACGGAGTGGTTAAGGCCGTGGTACCCGTCAACGCCGCTGTCAACGCCGCGAGCCGAGTTACTGGCAGCGGTGCCGGCAACATTCAGAATGGTAAGCTAGTCATACTTCCAATTTTTTATTTATATAATATATAATATATATAATTTCTACCCCACAGTTCAAACTGGCTCGATTATTGGCGATGGCAACACCTCCTCCGATGTGGTTAATGCTGTGGTGCCCATCCTCGCTGATGTGAATGCCGTGAGTGATGTTTCAGGTGCCGGCGGAAACACCCAGATCGGTAGGTTTATTTATTCCCTTAAAAATATTATTAAATATATTAATATCTTGACAATACTATTATTATCCGACAGTCAAATCTGGAACGTTTATCAAGGGAAATAATAACCAGAGAACCGAGGCAGTGAGTGTCCTGCTGCCTGTTCTTGCGGATGTCGCTGCCTTGTCTAATATCGATCGAGGAACCCCATCGTCTTCTGGCTCCTCTGGCACCCCATCGTCTTCTGGCTCCTCTGGCACCCCATCGTCTTCCGGCTCCTCTGGCACCCCAAGCTCTTCACCTTCCACTTCCGGTTCCAGTAGCAGCCCATCGGGTTCTCCATCCACTGGTTCCCCTAGCGATGGCAACACCCTAACCCAGCTGATCAATGTCAATGCACCCATTTCCATTGTGCTGGCCCTACTAAGTACCATCATTGGAGGAGGCTTTGGCAACAATATGAACAGTGAGTACTCAACAATCAGTAGTTAATATATATTTAATATATATTTAATTGATATATAGTTCGTGAGGGAGTCATTATGAATGGAACTCGTAATAGTGTGGTTAAGGGAATCTCAGTTAATCCCACAATTAGTCTCCTGGTTTCCATTCTGTCCACTGTGAATCCTGGAGGGGCCAGGAACGGAACGAGTTCGGGTAAGTTTTTAGGAGTTTCTGTCTTGGCAGGTACTGATTAATACTTTGTTTGTGTCTCTTTCGAAACAGGCTTGCTGGGAGGTGTCCTAGGAGGAGGTAAGGTTCTTAAGGACTCATATACTGTACTTACCTCTAAACACTTTACTTTTTTACTTCTTTGCTGATCAGGTTCCGGTGGCTTGCTGGGAGGTCTGCTTGGAGGAGGCTCCACTTCCGGCGGAAGTTCCGGTGGCTTGCTGGGCGGTCTCCTCGGAGGAGGCTCCGGTTCCGGTGGCTTGCTGGGAGGTCTGCTTGGCGGAGGATCAGGATCCAACTTGCTCGGCGGTGTGCTGGGCGGTGTGGGAGGTCTCCTTAGCTCTCTCCTTGGCGGCGTCCTGGGCACCGGCCTGGGCAGCCTCCTCAGCGCTGTGCTCGGCGGGGTTCTCCCGCCGGTCATCTCCACCGTGGAGCAGCTGCTGGTCCATCTGATCAGTCTCCTGGCCGGCGGCACTGGCCTTACCTCGGGCAGTGCCTGCATCAGCACCAGCAACTCCACCTCGAACTCCACCTCGAACTTCACCGGTCCCGGAGGCACTGTCAGCTCCACGAACGTTGGCAACTCGCTGGACAAGGGTGCCCAGACAACCATCATTGGCAACAACAACTCGGTGGTCAAGCTGGTGAGCGTGGACGGAACGGTCCTGTGCTCGCTCTTCCTGCTGGATAGCATCCTGGGCTCGGGCTTCATTGGCAACTCGGCCAAGGGTGAGTGTTACTCTAAGATCTAGGCTCTGACTGGTCACTAATCCTTTGGTTCCTTTGGCAGTGGGTCCCAAGCAGATCATTGTGGGCAACAACAACCGGATTGTGAAGCTGGTGAACCTGGACATCGTGGCCCTGCTTTTCCTCAGCGTGGGCAGCGTCATCCGGGGCAGCGGCGGCGTCTGCAACCAAATCGATGGTGAGTTCTGAGTGGATTCTGGAGGGGATTTTCCCGACTTAATTTCTTGACTTTGACTTGTCCTTTTAGTGGCTCCCAGCACGGTGATTGAGGGCGACTGCAATAGTGTCTTCGAGCTGATTGACATTGACCTGAATCTGCTGCTCAATGTGGCCGTGCTCAGCCAGCTGATTGGCACGGTGGCCAATGACTGCAGTGTGACGACGGTGGAGCCTCCAACGGCGGAGCCTCCCACAGTACAGCCTCCTACAGTACAGCCTCCCACGGTACAGCCTCCCACGGTACAGCCTCCCACGGTACAGCCTCCAACGGTACAGCCACCCACGGTTTACCCGCCCACTGTATACCCGCCCACCATTAAGCCACCCACCATTAGGCCACCCACCGTCCCACCGTCGCCGAGTCCCAACAACTGCTATCGGCGGTACTGCCGCAAGTGGCGGACCCGGCCCAGCTACCTCTGCTACAAGAACTGCGGCGGGGACTTCACCTACAAGCCCTAGGGGGGTCCAGGATCCTGGCATCCTTCGGAGGACTCCTCGCAGGCGGAGCCAGCTGCTCAGCCAGCTCATCTTGTTAGGCGTGGTCCTCTCGGCTACGCTGCCTTTGAGCGTCTATTTATTTTGTTTACTCGCTAAGTGAAAATTGTTTAATTTATTTACAAAAATATATGGAAATTGAAGCAATAATTGAAGTACTGAAGTGTGGGAATTGTGGAAAGGGAATGGGTATTATTATAGAGATATATTCAAGGTGCTCTATTAATTATAATAATATTATTAACACCTTAATGTTGGGCAATATGAAGTGGAACTATATTTATTGTAATTATTATACTATTTTTTAAAGCATATATTTAAGATAAACTCTAACTTCGTAACCTAAAGTAAAGATCTTTATTTGGAACTTTATTTATTATAATTATAATACACTCTTTCAAAAGCATATCTTTATTACAATAATATTAATTACACGTTAATGTCTGGCAATATTAAGTGGAACTATATTTATTGTAGTTATTATACCTTTTTTCAAAAGCATATCTTTAAGATAACCCAAAGTAAAGACCTTTATTTGAATCATAATAATACAATAATATTAATTACACATTAATGTTGAGCAATGTAAAATGGAACTATATTTATTATAATTATTAATTTTTTCAAAAGCATATCTTTAAGATAAGCTCTAATTTCTTAACCTAAAGCAAAGCCCTTTATTTGAATAATATCCTTAACTCCAAGTTGGATTTATTTTTGTAGGAAAGCCTTCATATAATTATGAACTCTAGCTCACCCCAAAAGTTATGCAAATAAAGCCAACCTTTAAATTTTTAGGGAGGGCACTTAATTTATCCCCCTTATTTATAAGGAAGCAGGAAATGCAATTACATTCCGGGTAAGAACTCTCACGCCCGCAAACAAAGTTTAAAACGAAAAACAGAAAGTTACGCTTTATAAATAAAAGATAACATTATTAACATCAAATACCTGGAAGACCTGAAGTTAGACAAATGGTCGTCAGCGGGGGGGTTGGCCCGGAACGTGCCCCCGCGCGGCATGAAGTCATAATGAAAGCAATAAAAGCATCACCAAAAAGCAGCAGAACACCTCCGGAAGAGCTCCGGCTCCAGGAGAACAGAGCCATCTCGGCGACCCAGCTCTCACCTCATAATTGATGACCTAAGTAATTTGTTATGGCTCTGGAACGTGTGGCAAACACAAACACAACACTCGCCACACTCCACGCACAACAACTGCGGAGAGCAAAATATGGAAGCAATTATAAAATTTCCCTAAAAAAGCAGAGCGAAGACGCCTACGGGAGTGACAAGTGCCGCAAAAAAAAAAGATATAGAAACGGAAACAAACTTTTGTGGGCCTGCTAATGATGGCCATCAGTCGGCGGGGTGTTAAATACATATTTTATGCAACGCCTTGGGGACGAGGGGCTCCAATGAGGGACTCCAATGAGTATTTGTGCCCAGCGGGGAGATAATCTAGTCCAGGGGAAAAGCGCTTCCATAAAGTGCCACAAACTCTTAACACCTCTAAAGGTGTACGAAGGTGTCGCCATAAGTCCCAGGGAAGTCCCATGAAAGTGCAACAGAGCAATTCCTGACTATTTAATTTATTTATTAATTTATTTAGTTGCCTGTTTGCCTTATTTATTGGGGTCATCTTGACTGGGCACGAAAGGAAGTCACATAAATTAAGCGATGTCCACAGAAGTCATAATACAATATATAAAATAATATATATATAATATATAATATAATAAATAAAATAATATATATATATAATAATAATAATATATA
>VNKC01003976.1:0-16507 GCA_008042775.1 Drosophila pectinifera | reverse complement strand
TTATATTATTTTTATTCTAGAAATTTTTGTCATTTCATTTAATATCACAGATGACTGGAAAGTCTAAAAACTGCGAAACAATGAAATAATATACATTGCTACAAATGCATGTGGTTCAAATGGATAATATTTATTTTAACATTTCCTTAAAGAATGGATAAAAAGCATAATCTTTTTAAATGTATAAAACATTTTAAAAGGTTATGGTCCTAATTGCACGGATGCTTTTAAATTTTTTATAGGCCAATCACCTGGTTTCATATCATCTCGAGCTTTGTGTATACTACCACAATAGTTTAAAACTGTTCCCTTTTCCCAGTGTATATATTCCCGCATCTAGTAACACTGGTAAAGGAATCTGATCCTCATCAAAGAACTCCTCTCTGTACTACATAAGATTTTGAATCTGAAAAACATCTATAGAAATAGGATACAATGTAACAGCAACTTTTACCTCGGCGGTCGGATCAAACGTGTTCTGCTGAATCATGTCGTTTTCATAATCAATGGGATTAGTATAATAACTTCCATCCGAACTGGAAGTGTACAAAAAAATAAATTACATTGGAAAATTAATAGGCAAGCTCCATCGCCTATCATAGGAACTACATTATCAAATGGATTTATAAAGCTGTTGCGTTTGGATCAGGAAAGCTATGAAATATTTGATAATAGGAAAGATTGCCGTCGGCTCATAGGGAATCTTTGGACTATGCCACGTGGAGTTGAACTTCAAAAGGTACGCCTTAAATTTTACTGCCTTGGTGATTTGGAGAAGACTTGTGTCCAGTATTAGCCTAATTGTTACAATTTGCGGACATTTTAAATCCTGGATAAGAAAAATGGAAGTCTGCCGTGTCAATATGAGAGCTAACATTAACAGGGACCCAGACTCCCTGTCAAATCTTTTCCGACTCGGATTGCACAATTCGGCACAATTTAATGCGTTAGAGCACATTTTAGTGTTTTACAGTGCTCTGTGGTTCCTTAGATTACGGATAAATTTACATGAGGACAGAAAACCAATTTGATTTATTTGTACTATTTATTTATTCCAGTCAGATAGCTATCGTGCAGAAATCGGCCCTTGTACAGATACAAATTATTTTAGGCAGTAATATATTTATATTGCTATATTATAATATATTACTATATTTTATAGAATCTCGGCTTAGGGTAGGAACATCGATATGATATTAATATTTGCGCTTACAAAACAAAAGTAATTTATTCTTATAGAAGAAGGGTTATAGAAGTGTTTCACCATCGAAAAAATAAGTGACAAAAGAAAGTACGAGACTTTTAAAATAAAAAGACCAATCTGCAAACAAAACGGTTTGACATAGAACGCTGAAAAAAACACAAAAATTCGGCAAAAGTGCAAAGGTTTGTACTATGGAATTTGTCCAATTAGTTTAGCAGAAAATATACAAAAATTCAAATTGTGTGTTTATACCTGGTACCCATAGGGTAAAAGGGTATTATTTAACATGCAGAAGGCAGAATATACAGTACATATATTATTGATCAGCGTGACCAGCCGAGTCGATCTAGCCATGTCCTTCTTTCCTATCTTCTTCCTTCTTCTTCGTCTTCCCTAATAAACTACAAATTATGATTATTATTATAGTCTTCTATTTCCATACCGCTCGCACTTAGACTCGCCGCAGACGGTTAGTGGATTCTCGAACAGTGGTTTTGAACCGGATAGATATCAAATGAAACAAAAATAATTTAAAATGCGCGCTTCATATTTTAAATTTCACAGAATTCCTTTCATGCTTAGTAAAAAAAATTTGGAAAGAGTGCGACTACACCTTCTTTAGCCCGATGCCTTTTTTGGTACCCACGCCTTTCTTTGCTTTCCATAATTATAATACACTTGAAAAATGTAACTTTCTTGTTTTTTACCATATTTATAGAATCTACGAAAACTATAGGATAACTTTAATAACTATAATATAATTAAATAATAATAATATAATATGATAGTTCCAGATATAGTCCAGATTTTCACACCAGTGGCAGTTGAACTTTAATAGAATAAAAAAAATTGTCAATCATAAAAGAGTGGTGTTGATGCGCAGTTAAGCAAAAGAGTTGACACCGTGTGACGTGCGTAACACACAAAAATTACCACCTTTCCACATTCTCCTTATGGGTCGATTAAAAAAAAAATGTTTATAATTCAGGCTTAATTATCAAACGACAAAATTAACTTAATAAAACAAAGAGAATGTCTAGATTATAGATAAAGGTGAACAATAATGCTGATCTTATAACGACATTTGCAAACTTGATCTCGCAAGTAAGTGACTTTGCTAGTGGTATATTTAATAAAGGGAACGAAAACGAGTCAACTAAAAATATCACCAACAGTTCAACTTTCCCTCCCATGTCTATGATCTGCGTTGGTTTGTCCTCTAAGATAAATCAATAAAGAATGTATACATATGTATATGTACATATTCGAGTATGCCTTATCCATATTAATAGCCAATTTATAGACATATTTCAAAAGGAATATAAAGATTAAAAAACTGTTTTATAGGTTTGTATGTGCTATTGGTTTCGGATCTTAATAGAAAGTTATGGAGCATTACATATAAAAAATACCTTTTTAACATATATTAACATAATAAAAACGGACACTTATTATTTTGTTTACCTTGATAACTTGTTTAGCTCGTCACTTGGCCTAGCCACAAACGTCAATGCCAAAATAATCGTGGCGGTCATTATAAGTCTAATCACATACATTTCCACAACCAGGCAATTAACTTTGATCACGGTTTACACTGCTGACTAAAATTATTCGAATCAAATGTATATGTATCAGATAATTAAACTCGTGTAATTACAATTTGAATTTATATTCTTTATTTTATTTACCTTGTGTAAGTCAATATATTGACATTCTCCACCAATAGTTTAAAAACTTAATAGCGTTCACTATAGTCAAATCAGTTAAGTTAACTTACTCATAGGTATTGTATACTTTTACATATGCACTTATATATATTTATATTTCACGTAACTTTAAGGCCCAGCAAATTTTTATACAAACAGATATCTTAATTGGTTGGTTCCTATTTAGCATGTATTCAATCCAAGCGCACTGTTTCGGTTAATTGAGCTCACCCGTTCCCAGATACCAATACTTTACACGTGAGCGGCTGAATGGAAACTACTGTTCAAACAAATAAGACGCACATCTCTTGTCGCATGCATGTACATGTATGTGCGCATGTATGTATGTTTATTAATAGCGTAAACTTTAAACATACAATTAGGCTTTGATTATTTTAAATTCTTAAACGCTTTTCCGTAAGGAAAGAACTTTTTTTTTTTTTTTTAAANTTTTTTTTTTTTTTTTAAATTATGTGAGCGCTCTTGCACCAGGCTTTTCCGGCAATGTAGGTTTCATTTTATATCCGGTACTCATTCGGTACAACTGTATTGTAACTTAGCGCCAACCGATAATGCATGTAACAGTCAGAAGAATGCATTTTTGAATGCATTTATGAAACAACAGATCTCAGAAACTATTAGAGCTAGAGCTATGTAGGTGTTCCTTAAATTTTTTTATCTAAATTTATATTTTTTTAGGCACTGAAGCAACCTGAAAATCCATATCATCGTACTTTCTATATGACTATCGATATTGAGATATGGAGAATAAGTAAAAGGCCAGCTAAGAAGGTCCACTGCATTCACAGGGCGCACTTCGGGCGGCTGAAAAATTGTACAACTGATTTTAATGGTCCGCCCGCTACATGTCTACTGACATTGTTGATGTTATGGAAATATTTTACAATGTCATGGATTCCGTTTTTAAAGAATGTGTTCCGTAATACTATCAGTCAACAGCAAACAAACCTTCCTGTTTTAGTAAAGAGTTGACTCGCCTCAAAAACATATAGTCTATTCTAAATTTAAAAGTTCGGGATCGCCAGCTGCTTTCTCTCGCTTTTTAGTGGGTAGGTCATATTTCACCGTGTTTAACGCGCAGTCTTATAATAAACTATTTTACTGGTTGCCTTATTCAGACCTCGCAGGACCCAAAACAGATCTTTAATTTCGTCAAGCGTAAGCCTACTTCCTTTTTCTTATTTGAATATACAACTGCAAATAATGATCATGTCACTGCCTATTTTTTTCAGTTTTCAAACAACCTATTTTTTGACATCCTACTCAAATCAGACTTAGTCATATAACCATGACTAAATCGACCCTTATCTTTAGTACTAGTTTAAACGAAAGCACGCTTCTTCCCCTTTATGTGGAGAATTTCGTTCCTTATTTGCTTCCACATAAATGGTAGCAAAGGGGATTCTACAGAGGAATCTCCAAGTTGTCAGCCATCCCAACACTTTACAAAAACGCAATTACTTCAAATTTGCAGCACCTTTGTAGATCAGACTTTCTTCACGCCAACATGGATCTCAATTCTGGATGGCAAAATGCGAATGATCGCATTATAAAATATCGTATCTAATAATTTCGTATCTAACTTTCCGTGCAATATATTGACGTCTCTCGGCAGTCGAATTTACAAACGAATTTTAATAATTTTTAAGCATGGTTCAGTAAAAACTTATATACTTACTTATAACTTGAATTGCTCTAAGTGCAAGCTAATGACATTCTTACGTGTTACTCCAAAGTTGACGATTTGAGTGTCCGCCTAGATCCTAAACTTGAGTTAATTGATCATAATTAGTGCATAGAGAAGGAAATAGAAAGAAGATATAGGAAGGAAATAGAAGGAAGATAGAACGAATTCGATGACCCTTACGTTACGATGAACTTATACACTTCGTTAGTGCATCCTGTCTTAAAGTACGGATTCTGCGTTTGGAGTTCCCAGTGGGATGTCCATATTAAATGCATTAAATCAGTTCAAAAGATTATTTTACTTCTTCCTTTACATATCTTAAATTGGGATGTTAACCTAAGGTTCATTATTCCAGAAAACGTCTCCTAATTAACCTATCTTCCTTAGCTAACCGTAAAACGATGCTTGGCATAGCCTTCGTATATACCATAATCCGTGGTGAGGACTGACTTATTAAGTCAGGCTAGACTAAACTAGGCTAGACAACACAACATCTTATTTACCTTTAGTGTTGTACTACTGTATACTTATAAAATGCATGAACCCTTTAGAGTATTATGTGCAACTTATAACGATAGATAGAGATAGCCTTCCTAAACTAAAAACATGAATCCTATCCCACTTAGTATACATCTTTATCTACCTTTATCTTCTCTATTGAAGGACCACTTGAGTGTACTGACCGTAGTACATCAACGTCTATAATTAGAATTAAAGATAATACAAACCACAAAGTACATTATTTAACACCATTTGAATATAGTATATTTATAATTAGACCACCAAACTAAAACTACCCAATCCCGTACATACAAATCTGGAAATAAATCCACTCCTCTACCAGCACGTTCTTAGCTCGAAAATTCAACTGAAATCTTCCGAAAATATCATACTGGTTCTAAACCAGGAAAAACCACCTGATATATTTGTATGAAACATGGTAGCAAATGCCGATGCTGCCTATGTCCGATTGCTTCCCACCACCTTAACCATCCAATTAGTAGATTTCAGTAAACTTAATTTCTGAAAGTTTCTAGTTATAATACATTAACAATTAATAATACAGATTGAAACAAATGCATACTTTCTAAACTAGAAAAACTTTCCTTCCTTATATATAAACACACATATACAGTCATATTCTCTGTTGAAACCGAACCATCATTGAATAATTTGTATAAACCAAAACTAAGATTGAAAGACGATAAGCCTGTTTAAATAGAAAATTGTATAAATGCTCTAAGCCAATTTCAAGAAATCAAAACATAGATTCAAAAATTAATTGACGGCCATCAAATAAAATATTACGGCCGGAAAAATTTCCACTACCTAAGATTGACGATAACTAGAACAATTACGACAATGAATCGCATCACGCGATTATCAGATGGTCTCAAAAAGCGCACAACTTTTCCAAGGAATGATGACAATTGAATTCTCAGAATTAGAACCTTCAACTGATTTCCTTTAAATGAATGATCTAGTTGTGAACGGCTGCTCTGAAGACCATGTGATCAATAATTTTACAAATGATTTTGACAAGAGTCGAAAAAAAAATTTCAAGCTCTAGAAAAATGCTAATTTTTCATGCCTAGGGACACATTTTTGGGGAATAATTGCACGGGTAAGGAAAAATAGCTGATGACAACAAATACGAAGCCATCAATATAACCCAGTCCGACAAATGCGGATAGCGCTAGGCGTTTTGTCGCATGTGAATTAAAATACACATTGACATGGCTCTTTCACTTGGCCTAAATAATCTCATAAGGAAATGCTGACAAATGATGAAAAATGTATCTGGGAAAATGTTGAGCAACACACAAAATGAGCAAATGTTGCTGGAACATGATAAGCTACATTTTGGTGGTGCCAACTCAAAATGTAGATGTTGCAGATGATCAGTATATTCAGAAATTAAATAAACAATAACATTTCAGATCATATATTTTATTATTTTATTATATTTTATCAATACAGATCACAGTTCACTTAAATTACAACCTATACGAAGGCACCAATGACCAGAAGAGAAACACGCGCTTTCGACAGAGTTATAGTAAACATTACAGGTCCACTATCAAAATCCACGAAATGATATCGAATATGCGTCTTTTATTGTAAAGTACGGTCCAATGAACCGAATATAGAAATATAAAAATTAATGATTGTATGATTGATGAATTGTGCAAATAGTTAAATATTGGCAATATAACATCTATCACACGGCATCATCATACTTTCGGTAAAGTTGAAAGAATCCACAGAGCTTTTAATGAGTAGTAACTTTATATTATCCACGTAACTTTATATTATCCGTAGATAAATCTTATTGCGATATTTGGTTACAATATTTTTCAAATTGCTTTAATTAAACAGCATTAGTATTTGGTAAAACCAACGATTAACCAATTGATTTTAATAATATAGATAATATATTTATGACTATAAAAGAGCGAGAACACTATTAGAAAACTAGAAAATAACCTTAAGAAACTCTATATTGAAAAATCTCAAATTCTTAATTAATAATAATAAAATAATAAAATTTGGAACACAAAAAAGTAAAGGAAGTTAAGAATTAAAGCTAGGATTATTTTGTATCTATGCTAAATAAATAAATGGGTATAATTTGGGTTACATGTATGGCCAAAGCATGGATAAATAAAAATGATCTTAGATAGCAATTTGTTTAAATGTATAGTTTCAATAAAATGTTTAAAGTCTCATAATTAATTTAATTAATCAATACGAAAAAATGTAGTTCCGTTAGTATCTTCCTTTTCAAAATATAATTCAGGCTGTTATCTTTTTTTTTAATTTTTTTCTTCAGAGACGTTGTTATTTTAGATGTTGCTTTTGATTGGGCTATGTTCAATTTCCATTCAGTTTTCTTTCGCTTTTCTTACGGCTTTGTTTAACGGCGAAAAAATTATACATACTTCTGAGACGAAACTTACCGCAAATTATCCATCGTCGAAAAATCGTTCCCTCGTGTAGGCCTGCTGAAAATGAATTGTGGCTTCTAGCTGGCCACCGGAGTAAATATAGAAGCCAACTTGTATACCGCTAACACAGCCGACAGAAATGCACTTGCTATTTTTACCTATACACTTCTTAAAAAAAAGCTTCAATTAAATCTAATTACTTAAATAATTTAATTAAATACCTAAAATTATTCTTATCCTTCAGGATAAATCATAAAGGCTTGTATGGTTTTTAAAACTCTTATAAAAATCCTATAAAGCAAAATATCGGCTGTGGAGCCGCCAGAGGGGGAGCGGGCGCCACCGATGGCGACTTCTGCGGCTGCTGGCTGCTCCGGCTGCTGCTCAGCGGATCCACCATGTACTTCTCCATGTACTCGGTGGCATTGACTTTAGTCGACTTATGCATTTGTATGCGGTTTAAATTTTTGAATTGTGGCCTTAAAATTGTGCCATCATTCCCACTGCGCGCACTATGGATTCAACATAATTAAATATTTCGAACTTATACTTATATATGTATAAAACTATGGCTGTCGGACAACGGCTTTGTTATATAACGAATTGCACTGCACTGTGCATTTAGGGTTAAGCTTACTGCTCTCTTACTTGTTATATGTGTTTAACCGCGTGAACCTGAAGATCCGTGCGCACACGGAGAAATTATCCGGCTTCGGCTCGTCGGCTAAGGTAGTGGTGGTCTTGCTGAGCCTCGGGATACCTTTCAACAACGCCGAATAGATATTTTGCGTGCTACGACAAGCTAATTCCGGAAATAGAGAAATACACACATTGTAAACGTCTGAAGGGAAATTATTAATTCCTCTTTACCTTCTTAGGTGTTTTGGAGACTGTGGTCTAATTAACGTTGAGCAAAGAATCTCGGAGATTATATTTGTTTATAGTTTTCACTAAAATTGTGGATAATATAAATGTTGTAAAATAAGTAAATAAATAATAAAAAGAAGGAGCATCGACGATTGATTTTAGCTCAACTTTAATGTTAGATTCATATTTTTTTTAGGTTAAATTTGCCAAATATTTTCTTTTCTCATCCAGTAAAATTATGATGTTTCTTACTCTTACTTTTATTTTTCTAGCTATAATATTTGCCTGAATTTTTGGGGTAGTTTAAATTCGATTGAATTAATTTAAATTTTCCCGAATCAAATGATGAACGGAGGCTCGCGGCGACGACGTTACATGCGAAATGGAACAAAAAAAACTAATGTTTCTGCTCGATCCAACCTATGCTAGTTCGAAGGCTGTTCATTCGCTGCTTGTTATATTGTTTGTTACTTCTGATAGCTGCTGCTACTTTGCCCAGATGGATGGATGGTCCTCAATCATGGTTGGGTCGGGTGTTAGGTAATGTCCGGAACATATAGAAAATAAATCCCCTGCATTGCGTAAAATGTATTAATTATGCCGTTTATGTTCGACCGATGTTCAGGCGGATGTAGGTTCGATCGATTGGCTGCGCCTGCTCCCGTTCAATTGGGTTATGTGTGTAGTTCTGTTCTCTTCGGGGCCTTGGAATTGCCCCAAGCTGCTGCCTAGAAAGCACCCAAATATGAGAAAACTGACGAAGCTTTCTCTTCAATTTGCACTCACCCTTTGTTAATATGGCTCGGTTCAAAAATAAGAAATTGTTTCCTATCCTTCGGCACGTTTAATATGGACACTCACGAGTAACTACATTTTTTGTTAATATTCTCTCTTTCTCTCTCAAAGCGTGCTTTTGTTTAGAGATTCGATTTAGTGTTCAATATTTATTGTACACCAACGGGGTTTTATTTACAGTTCCTACATTGTGTTTATTAAAGTACCCGTTCACTTCGCATGTGCATCCACTTTATTTTGCGTATTAATAATTGTATTAACATAATATTTAGTTTTTAGCGCTTCATGCATTGAGCTCTCTTTTTCTCCCCACACGTAACTATTTTGCCGCTCTCCTCCTTCACGTAATCGGTACAGTGGTAAGTTAGTCAGTAATGTCTTATAATATAATCAGTTTCGTCAAATGCAGCCAGAAGGTAATTTCTGCAACGGATCCTAGTATTGCTGGCTTTGCGACAATATTGTGTATGAAAACTGCATTGACCATTTCCAAAAACATTGGGTTGCGCTACAGCGCGAGACTTGTCGCGACGTTGAAAGGAAAATTATGTCTTTTATGCGGCAAACCACAATTGGTTTTAAAGAACTATTGATTAGTTTTCGTGAAACTAAGCTATTAAATGAGTTCCCAAAGCGCAAAAAATTCGCCGTTGGCTTGCATCATTTGGGCGAATTCATATAACATCATACCATCCATACAATACTTTACGAGTTCTCAACCGCAGACTCCCTCGGCACCGCCCTTGACCATATTATATTCATTCCAAATGATTTTGAGATCGGGGGCGATAAATGATTTGGTGTCCGATAGTGCCGCTGGAGAGGCCTTCTGCCTCCTGCCTCCTGATATATCGGTGGTGTCCACTGAGGGGTCACAATTAACGACCCCACAGAACTCAGTTCCGAAAACTCTCCATGGTATCAGGCCCGGACTACCGGCAGTAATTGATAATAGCGATAATCAGATTATCAGATAGATAATAAGAAAAAGCGGCCTATACGAATAACTCTTCCTAGGCGAGACCATACCATTGTGCCGTCCAGTTGTCAGTTCCAAAAAACTAACAAAACTTCTCCCCCTAAATTGTATTGTGGTAGTCTTTCACTTATATCCCCATTGTTCGTGTTCACAGAAACCTGGTTATTGCCGGAGATCTATAACTCCAAAGTTTTTAAAGCTATATACACAACATACCGATACAGCCTGCCTTCCAGGCAAGTCGTGACTTCATGGCTGTTGACTCCAACCTTACTTCTGAATTATTAACTTTCGAGGTATGCAACGATGTTGAATTCCTTTATGTGAAGCTATCAATGCATGGTAGTTTCTCATTTATTACATGTTCCTACATTCCTCCATTGTCGGTTTCAACAATCTGTTTCCAATAGACGTTCGGATAGGGACAAATTAGTAGTTCTGGAGCGCAAATGAACCTTTAATACGCTTTTAACTATAGCATAACATGATTGATGGTTTGTTCGACATTTCGCTGTCTCAAGTCAACCATGTTTGAAATTCCTTGGATCGCTTACTTGATCTAGCCGCTGATCCTACAAGGATCAGTTTGGTTTGGGAGGCGCCACAGACGAAACGGGAAGATCCATATCAACCTACTTTTGAATGGAGAATAAGTCTGATCGGCCAACTAAGAAAGACCACTGCTTTCGCGGGGCGGAAATGGTTAAAAATTTTTATATTTAAATTTTATTGGTCCAAATATTTTTAACAGTGCAATGAATTCCTTTTTTTAAGAATGTGTTCCTTTATACTATCCATCAACCTCAAATAAGCCTCCCTGGCTTAGTTAAGAGTTGACTCGCCTCAAAAACATCAAAGTCCAACCTCCATTCTAAGTCAAAGTCCAACCTTATAAAAGTGCAACTTTATGAAAGTCCAACCTACATTCTAAATTCAAACGATTGGGATTTCCAGCTGTTATTTTTTCGATTCTCGGATCAATTTCACCGTGCTTAATGCGCTGTGTTATAAAAACTATTCGACTCGTATCAGTTCAGTTCTAGCAGTACCCAAAACAGTTATACAATTTCGTCACCACTAAGCGTAGGCCTAATATACAGCAAATAAAGATCAGGCAATTTTTTCGCTCAGTTAAAACAACCTATTCGTCGACATCCGACTCAAACCAGACGTATTCATATTCTATGACCAAATCGAACCTAATCTTCAGTCCTAGTTTAAACGAAAGCTCGTTTTTTTTGTATCTTCAACGCGTGAAGCCGGTTTATTCACCGGACCCCGATGAAATACCAGGCTAATTGATTAAGTATTGTGCCGAGACCTTGTGCAATCCCCTTCTATTTGAAAGGAATCATTCGTTATTCCTATCCACAAAAATGGTAGGTAACAAAAGATGCTAACAACTAAAGAGGAATCTCTAAGTTTTCAGCCATTCCCCAACTTTTCGAAACGTAATTACTCCCCATTTGCAGCTCCTTTGTAGATCAGTAATTACCCCATGTCAACATAGATTAGACGAAGACAACTAACCTTTTGGAGCTTTCTTCTTTCATTATAAGGGGCTTACCAAAAAATGTGCAGGTTGATGTCATTATATTGACTTCAGTAACGCATTTGACTCAGTTAATCATGCCCTTCCTGTAAGGAAACTCGATCTTATGGGTTTTGCTATCGAACTTCATAGGTGGATCTTGAGTTAACTGAATGGCAGCACGCAAAAGGTCCTCTATAAAAATAAATTATCTAATACCTCTGGTGTTCGGCAAGGGAGCCATCTTGGTCCCTTATTGATTACATTATTTATTAAGGACCTCCCCAAAGTAATGACTAACTCAAGAGTACTCATGCACGCTGACGACGTTACTATCAAATCTGCTACTTTGACGATTTGGGTATAATGACGGTATAATACCAAGAATTTATACACCTCGTTAGTTCGTCCTATCTTAGAGTACGAATCCTGCGTTTGGAGTCCCCTGTGGGATGTTCATAGTAAACGCATTGAATCAGTTCACAATAACTTTTTATTTTTAGCTTTACGCGGCTAAACTGAAAAGTAAACTTAAGGTTATCTTCCTATATCAAAATAAATTGTGCCAGTCCTAAAAATGTAATAGCGTGTGAGGAGGAAGATGTTCTCTGGGTCTGGTCAGCTCTATTTCTTCATTAACCCTGACCACTCACATGCTATATTATAAAAATGCTATGCTATTATTATTAAAAAAAAAGAATAATTCGCACTGTCAGGTGGCTCCCGAACAAAAACAAAAAAAAGTATTTTCATTTACATTTTATCGAAGGCCCTTTTCCACACTCTAATTTTTTCTCCTCCAAGTTCAAAATAATGGAGGAAGATACATACGAAAGTGTTGGGGACACAAGTTTTGGTTTCTGTTAGCAGCCCTACCTAAATCGCTATCGATAGATCGATCTACCACCACCAACTCCCAAGCGTATCGATAGACCCAACAGCCACTCGATAAGTCGGACACATATATACTTATATATAGTTATATATAATCAGGGGGTTCCGGGTTTCACTTTGTTTTTGCAAAATCTTCCGGTTCCGTTTTTGCGTGCTCCGAATTTCACAAACTATTTGTCATCACTTTGTTAGTGGAATTTTTAATAGTTCTTACTGCTCAAACAACTGACATGGATGTTTTCAGATGTAAACAGAATGTTTATTAGTCTTTTATTTACTGAATTGATTATTTTAAAACCAAATAAAGGCAAAAATTGTTTATTTATCGGCCCAAAAATGCTGCCATTCCTTTAAAGATTCAATTAAAGTGGTCTCAATGACTTTTATAACTTTTTAAAATGGTAAAATAACCATTTAATCAAAGAAATTCTACAGGCTTATTTATAAAAACCTTATTTCACGTTACCTCAATAAAATTAATATCCACCATTTCATTTTATAGGTTTTCAATTGCAATCAAAGTCGAGGTGGGGTCAGAAAAGATTTTTTATTAAATAAATGCGTACTAGATAGATCTACTGATGGTGTGGAATAATCGTCAATAGGCCAATGAGTCAACTATTTATTTTCTTTTGCGAATAAGATCCGATTTGAAAAACTTGCCAGTTTTTAAAATCGCAAGAAATTTGCATTTTGCGGGAACAGGAGCACCGACATCCGTTTTTGAAAAGTAAATCGCAAGAAATTTGCGAAAGTGAAAAACGGAGCCCGCCTGAATACATATGTTTTATCATTCATAATTATAACTAATTCGCATTAAGGTTATCAACGTTTTTTCGTCTAATCTACATCTCAGAGAATTCATAGTAATGTTTATACTTGAAAAAAGACGTTCTACTTTATGAATGGACCGCTAAAGTTACTTCTATTCTGTTTATTTACATTATTTTCGGTCCACATATTTTGATATCTGTTTTTTGAACCAAAAGCATTTGAGCTCGCGTCGCTTGATTGTAATATGGTCCGGATGTGCTTTGAACAATTTCAATCCCCTTCTTAACATCGAGCATATTTGGATGGTTAATATAATTGTGTGAATATCACTTAAGGATCTTTAAAGAGTACTTGTCAATCTAATTGTGTATAAAAAAAGTTTAAAGGAAAGGGCACGAATATGTAAGTAATATATAGGGAAAAAGTATGTCCCCGTTGCACTTACCCTCTTTTTATCCAGCGTAGAGAGATCTTGTTGCGGAATATGAATTTTCTATATCTAAAGCCAAAATAAAAAAAAAATTTCAAATTACCTGTGTAATCATATAAAAATAAAATCAATTTGTTGCACATTTTCCTCAGCTTAGCTTGTTATCGTTCATTTATCGGATTTTCCTTTGGTCAAAAATTTTTAATTTTCGTTTAACTTGCCTGTGTTCTATTTATTAGATTTGTTGTATCTTCCTGCTGCTGTGAAAGTTTTTTTTTAATATTAGTAGTATTTGTTATTGTATTGTTATTTTAGTCGTTTGTTGCATGTTGCCCGCGTTGAACGACCGGAATGGACCTCGATCTGCTCGCCTCCGTCTTGGAGTACGTAAGAAGTGGTTCATTATTAAACAAGTAAGAAAGCTTCAGTCAAGTGTGTTCGAATGTTAAATACCTTGTAACAAAAGCTAAATAAGAAGAGAATTCAATGCCATAATACTGGCCCCTATTTCACATTGTTTTTTTTAATTCTTTAATGCGTAATAGTCGCAATGACGAGAGGCAATTGGAATTACAGTTGTATTTATGTAAAACAAATTGCAAAGAATAAAAAAATTAACCAAAATAAAGACTATATGATTTAAGGTGGCTGTAATGAACGTTTCCAAATTTTGAAATAAACTTAATTTCCGTTCAATAGTCAACAAATTTTGTGTTTAGCTAGATATCTTATAGACTCTGATAACTGTTATTATGTTTGATGTTGATTATGATTTTTATACCATTGTCGACTTTTGTCAAACAGCAACAGCACAACTCGAATAAAGTGTTCGTCTGTGCCAAGTGTTTCGTTCTAACTCATTTCATAACTCGTTTCGTTCTAACTCATTCCACTGCTAGCGTGTTCATTCAACTCAATGCCATTCGAATTCATTAATTTCACTGATTGTTGTTAGTGAAGCCATGAAATGTTTATTATGTATGCATTAACATGGATTGTGAAGCGGGCAAATACAGTTTTTTTTTTTTCGATGCCATATATAGTTTTATAGAGAACATTTTCATTTGCTGAACCTGTACAAACGTTTTTGTTCGGACTCAATCATCCTCAAAAAATGAAAGTCTGTTAACCCAATAATAAATAGAGCCGGAAAGGACAAGTTCCAAAAATCGTCATATAGACCAATAGGTCCCTATCAAAGATATTAGAAAAGTAGCTCCTCAATCCTATTAAGCAACACCCACAATACTGCAACAATTTGGTTATCGCAAAAAGCACAGAACCATTAAACAAGTATACCGAATAACCTCCATATTGCATTTTAATGACAAAAGTATTAGTCGGTTGTTTTAGCATGGCGGTAAGCTTTCTATTGCTTTTGGCTGGACGGATTAATTAACAAAATCAAAATGTTTCTTCCACAGAACGCCCATAAAATATTGAAGTCATGCCTACAGCAAAGAAGATCCGGAGTACGATGCAAACATTTTCTCTCTGAATATCATCCAAATGAAGCTGGAGTACCCCAAAGTAGCGTGCTTGGACCTGCACTGTATATTATTTACACAGAAGATCTACCCGATAATCATTCTTAGAACAACCACAACAATTACTTAAGTCATCGCATTAAGTTCAAGTCGCTCTGAGTACTCACTTACTATAGCAGCGGAACAATTTATACGTATGATCGAACAAAAATTCAAACACGACACCTTTACCATAAATTGACAAAGTTGCCCTCCATTACCACTAAACAACATCAATATTCCATATACAACTAGAGTAACGTACCTTGATGTCCACCTGCATAGACGGTTACTGTGTTTTTGTGTGTTCAGCTGACCCTTGTCGGACTAGCACATCAGCTTTTGCGTTTCCTGGGATGTCGTTGTGATCGGGTATTACTTGGGTATTTTATGCTAATTATTATATGTGTCACTTAACATTTGGCCTCTAGTGTAGAGGAAGTCCTTGCTGCCACATACATTTCTGCACACACACAATTTCTCTCCCGCTTAATAAAACATTCTGCGCTCAACACAAAGTAGATAAACCGACCGCGTCTCAGCAGAGGTAGCCGTAAGTCTGCATATAAGTCTACATATAAACGAAAACTCCCAATAATAAAGAACTTATTTACTGAACTAAGGACAATTTATTTATACACTCTTAATTTACTTATATAATTTTATTTTAATTAATTTTCAAAGCGTTATAAATAACTAGTTCTGGAGTTGTATTCCTATATGTTGAATAATAACAAAATTATGCAGATTTCATATTCCTATTAATGTTCCGACTGTTCCTAATGCAGCTACTATATTATATTGTCAGATTTTTACATAACTAAACCGTAATTTTGAAATCTTAAGAAATTACCATTTCTGAGACTAGATGCAAATCTATAAAAAATATAAATCGTTATAATTTTTTTCTATTAATTTCCGATCGTTCTTTGGCATCTTTATGGTATAGTTGTTCGATCGGGCGTCCATTTCGACTTATAATGAAACACGAAAATATTCAAGTTTATAAATAAATATTTATTTTGGACCTTAGGTCCTTTTTTTATTAAACAAAAATTGGAACTAAAGTTAAGTTAAGTTTAAAGATTTCCTATATTTATACCACCCAGCTCTTACGCTACCGTTGAGGACAGTACTTTTAGTGC
>VNKC01003975.1:46880-133689 GCA_008042775.1 Drosophila pectinifera | reverse complement strand
TTTCTGTCGCAGCTGCTGATGCAGAGAGGCCGGCCAAGGCAAACAAAGGCCAAAGCAAACAATCAAACAGACAAACAAATGCAAAGCAAACATGCGAGCGAGCGAGCGAGGCAAACAACCAAACAACGACCAAGCCAGGCGACAGCATCGCCAGTTTCATTTGAATAATTAAACTCCGGCAGCGGAGAGCTGGGCGCGGTTAAGTCAGGTCCGAAGCCAGTAATAGCCGGGAATTATGGATTCCAAAAAGCAAGCTTTAAGCCCACGAACTGGTTCACAAATCCAAGCGGTTGGGAGTTCAAAATATATAATACAATAATATCAAGGGAACACGTTTAAGCATAGGCTTACCTTAAGCTTTTGGTATTTTGAGGGCATTATAATTTCACAGGCTTTCTTATCATTAAAACTAACTAACTCTAAGAGCGTAAATCAGCGGTTCTTTACAGAGAATCTCCCACGAAGTAAGCCAGAACTATGTCCCAATTTCGATTTTGCCACAAATTCAGTCTCTGCACAGATTTTCGCTAGAGATTGAAACTAGAATCTTGGCAAGAATCTCAAGTCCAAGGCAGACGATGGAGGTCTAAAGAGAAAGCGTTGGAGGGGCACTACCACGAGTTCGAGTCCACAAGTTAAAAGTTCAACGTCATCTCAGGTGGCACACAGCCTATGCCTCTGAATAAAAGAATCACACAATAAAGCCAACAAAAGCGAACAATGGGGGGATACTTGGGATGGAAAGGCTGGACAGTTTCCAGAGATAACTGGAGCAGCTATTTGTATAGAGCTCGGTGCACTTTTAAGGATAAATGGACATAAATATTTCCTCATTTGTTTGGGGAAACATCATTAAATCAATGTTGTCTTTTCTGCTTAGCTGGATTCTTTAACAGGATCTTAATCGGTTTATCCTTGAACTGTGAGCAAATTATAGCATACTTTACAGCAAGGCGTGGAGGGGGAATTTTACAACTTATAAGCCTAAATGATGTTCCAAAAGTCTACACTTAAATCGATTATGGATTGTTAATTACTTCCAAGTTTTAAGTACAGTGATATATCTCTTTTATCTCGCCAAGAACTGAACTGTACTGTATATATATTGTATATATATCTTAACGAACAACAGGCAGGCACTTGACTTGTCTACGACTTGCATTGGTTGCTGTTGATGGTTGCTACCTGACCAAAAGGCAAAAGCGCAATTAGCATAAAGTGCTCCCAGCGCTCTTCTGGGTCTCGAGCTCTCTCGTTCGTCGTGACTCTGACAGTCAACTGACAGTCGGTTAGGCCTGGTCCAGAGGCTCACACAAAAGGGGGTACTACATTTTAAACAGAAATATGTCTTGTAGTTTGATTTAAACTAGATTTTATGTAGGACCTAAGCACTGCTCGAACCCCCTTCAGAAAATCCCCCCTAAGCCACTGACAGTAGTTTGCATTTGCAACTAGTTACTTACTCATTGCCGTAGTTGAAGTGTGAAAAGTTGGCGGTTGAATTGCAGGTTTCAGGCGAAAGGTGGACCGTGGATTGAAGGGAGCTCTCCCTGCCAGAGCGAACAATAAGGCGAGCTAGTGGGCGTGGCGGATCAGGAAAAGGGGGTAGCATGAGCATAAGTTTTCTGCTCGTTGCGTGTCTACACATAAAGAACAGGTCGGTCTCTTGCAATTTTTATGATCAATTGTTAGGCGTCACCAGGACAATATGTGAAGATAACTCTTGGCTCACAAATGGGATTTTAAAATAATAAAATAAATAAAATAATAAATAAATAAATAAAATAATAATAAAAATATAACCAACTATTGATTAGACATAAAATATTGTTATACATCTCAGCATATGTACCTATTTTTCTTTTTAGAAACCTGAAGTGTAATATATTTCTATGTTTATTGCCAACATGTAATTTATGTTTTCTTAATATTTTGTTGTGTAGTTTAAGGGCACCCACAGCCACACCCCCCCACCCGCAATTGCCTTAATTTATGTTCATTTGTTGCTTCTTCTCCTCATCTTCCTCGGCAATTGCCATTCATGGCACGTTTCGTTTTCAGTTTTGTTTTTGCTTTCAATTGCTCTTTCTCGTTTTCGTTTTTCCTTTTTATTTATTTTTTTTTTTGTCATTTCTCTCTTCATTTCTTTATCTGTGATTTTGTTGTAGTTTTAATTTTTTGGTTGCTCTGAGCTGAGCTCAGTGCAGTTGAGCGGCTATTTAAATCGCTTAAGACCTCCGATTAGAGATGGCAAAAATATCGTTGTAAGAGAGATACAAGAGAGAAAATACAATTATTGATATATATTTAGATCTCTGGTTCGATATATATTATCGAACACGTAAAATATATAACATATTTTCGATAATTATTGATATAACTATTGCTTATTTAAACATTTTGATTATTATTATGAGCCTTCATCAGTTTTATAAATACATATTATATATTCCGTCGATATTAATCAATATAAATATATCGAAGACATCTTCTCAATAACTAAACATACCCATCCCTAAATTTCACCTTTCCTAATTTTTTATTTAATTCGTGACTAGAATACCTCCCGTGTCTGTGCTGTGTGTTGGTGCTTTTTTACTTTGTTTTGTTGTCAAAACAGCTCTATTTATCAGTTTATCAGCATTATCCATTGCACGCACCACAAACATCAACAACAACAAAAACAACTGCTATAATATCCGCCAGCTGACAACAACAAATGACAACAGGAAACTTAAATTGAAACGAAATTGTCTGCAAGTTGAAATTGGAGATGGGAATCAAGCCGGATTCAACGAGTGTCTTAAGTTCATCCGATCATTATTGCAGCAGCATTATTTGCCGCCTACGACTTCCGGTATTTGTCTGGAAAATTCAGCTACCTCGGCAGGGGCTTGCATCATCGGAAATAAGTAAATAAATTATATGCATATACCCACATACAAGTATATAAATATTTACTTATTTCCCATTAAGAAAAATACTCTGTAGTTGACTATTGATTACGATTTTTATCTCTATAAGTCTATAGACTTTTTTTGCTATATTTCTCCGGAATTTTCTTTAAGTAGCGTTTGTATTTTTACTTTGCGGCTTTGCTCAATTTTGCAATTACAAAACGATTTCGATGGCAGACGGCAATCAGCGACAGTCTCAAAGGAAACCCAAAGCCCATCTCAATGGACAGGGGAAAAGCTTTTAGCCCCTCCTGTGGTCCTAGCCTGCTTTTCCCTTTACCCGATTGCCCTTTTCCATTTTCACTGAAGATGCCCAAAGGTATTGGAGAGAATTTTGGGAATGGCACGGCGATAAAGCCCAGACAGACAGGCACAAAGGAACGGACAGCTTGACTTCAGCTCTAGGTTCCAAAGAATCCCACATATTGTTGCACTGGAAAAAACTAACGAAAGTCCCAATAGACGTAGAAAATCCGTAGAAAATTGTGTTGAAATAAAACTACATATTATAACTATTTTTAAGCTGATTCAAATATAATTATTACCTTACCCTAATCAGCCCGGCAATGTCCCGTTTGGAGGTCGGGCGCTCTCTTGCGTTTTTTCTGTCTCTCCCTCTCTCCCCATGCGCTTTACTGTTATTCCGCACAGCAAATGTTTCCATTTTAGTACTAGTCGACATACAGTTGATTTTAACTGCTAATTTTGCTATATTTATTATAATTATTAAACAAATTAAGTAGAGTAGCTTTCTCTCGGTGCACAACACACAAGCATCCAACTTGCTGCTTGGCTTTGGACTTTTCTGTAGTAGTTTTGCCTTTTCCCTTTGACCAGGCAATTTACCAATGAAACTTTTACACTGTTGACATGTGTATATGATGGCGGGGGGGTCTGTGTATTAGTTGGAAACTTGCAGTCAAAGTGGAGCAGGGTAATAGACGGGGAGACCCGAGGAGCGAGAGGGGCCGAAGGGCAGAAAGGCAAGAGAGGCAGTGAGCGCAGTAAGAGAATTTATTAGTTGCCTTTCATGGCAAATATTGTGACAAATGGGCATATAAAAGGAGCCAAAGGTGCCGCTGGGCGGGAGAGAGAGGGATAGCAAGAGCCAGTGGAGCTGGCATGTCTAGGCGCAGTTCGTGGTGGGTGCCCAGGAGTGCGAGTGGGTGTGGGAGTGAGTGCGAGTGTCTGTTTGTGGCGTGCATAAGGAAGTGAGTGTGCATTGAAAAGTTCCCGCCTCAGACACACACACACACACACCATACACAGGGGAGAGGCGCCATCTTGATAATTGCCAAAAGGATACCCACACAGGTGGGAAGGAGAAGGAGGATTCTGGCCAAATTTAACTGCTAATTTTGTATCTTAACACAAGAGGTCTCTTTCTTATATTTTGGAAACCAAAGCTAGCTAAACTAAGCTACTTTCGAACAGAAATGAATTGTAAACTAAATCTTTAAAGTGACAAAAGTGTTGGTTTGGCTTTGAAAATAAATGTTTAATTTATCAAAAAAACGCCTTATATATATATATATATATATAGCTACACACAGAAAACACAGAAAAATATTATTTACAATTTTGATTCTTTAGAAATATAACAAGAATCTATAAACACTGATAAAATCAAAATGGCTCGCTTGCGTTGCGCTAAAATTCCCAACTGCATCTAGTCGTAACTTTTGCAATGTCATCAACGAATAAGTAAGAAATTTGTATTTAAATTTGATTACAATCTTTCTCTGCCTTTATCTATTATAGCATTTACATATTGAACGTGTTTATGCAAATTGTAAAGTCATGGGGTCGAAATTGTCACTTGTTTGCCGTCGTTATTCTTAATGGCGGGGCCTGCGGGTTTATTTTCATTGTAAGTGCAAAAATATGTACAGGGACTTGTACGCTTTTATCGACTAAGTACAGTGGAGTCTCCCCACTAAGAGTGCAGAATTTATAAGAAAGATTTGGTATATATTTTTAAGTAAAATTGAATACTGGAAATGTACTGTATTTTTTTTTTTTTTAAAGGAAAGGATTTCAGTATATCATGTGGTCACTGTGTGTCCTCTTGCATTCTGCATTCCTCATTAAATATTCACCGGTTAAATGTCAGACAGGAGATAGAGGAGGCCACCCCGGAAATACCTGCACTTAAATGGAAATTATTGAAAGTTATACTGGAACGGGCGCCATAATTAAAATCACTTTTATGGCTGCCCATTTGAATCAACAACAAATGAAGAGCTGGCTGCTGCAAAATCGGAATTTAATAAGCCGCAACTATAGACAGATACTATGTATATATAAAATATTAAAATTCTCCACGTATTTGCGGCAAAAACCCTTTTACCCAGCATAAATTAAATGTTTTAAATGGGGGAAGTTGAAAGTTGGCTTCCCTTACCTATGGCTATGTGCTAAAAGCATAATAACCAACGCAAAAAATACAAAAAATTAATATTTATGCCAAGATGGAAGCAATTTCCCACTGCCAGTTCACCTTCTTCTCCTCTGGCCACTCCTCTGTTATGAATTTGCAACAAACTTTTGCACTGAATGCGGTCTGTTCCCTGCCATTTTGCCATTTACTCGACTGCTCAACGATGCGTGTCCTGGTTAGGGGATACAAATGAGCATTTCAGGGGGATCGGGATCCTTGGCCAAGCGTACACAAGTTGGCCATTTTAGCCCATGTGGATTTCGGGGCTAGCCATAAATTGTATAAGCCATAAATCATCGCAGGCAAACATTTTGTTGACGCATTAAAAAATAATGCAAAGTGTTCATATCATATTAATGTTGATATGAGTTATTATTCAGTGTCAAATGATTCAACCATTTTGAATAATTTGTAACTTCTTTTGGGGGATTTTTACAAGAATAAAATATGGACACGTTTTTAAAGATATATAATACCTTTAATAGGGTCTAAAAACCTGAACTCGCTAGAGTGGTTCCCCGTTTCACTCAAAGTCCCCCAAATACCGGTTGTCCGTGGACTCGATTAATAACGGATAATAATATTAACTCGATTAATACAGGAATCGCTCTGAATTTAATTGTGAGAGCAGTTTCCGCGTGTTTTTTCGGAAAGATCTTTTGACCTATCTCTTACTC
Organism: Drosophila pectinifera; assembly: GCA_008042775.1. NCBI lineage: Eukaryota > Metazoa > Arthropoda > Insecta > Diptera > Drosophilidae > Drosophila > Drosophila pectinifera. Next base: position 127,615 of record VNKC01003975.1, on the reverse strand, counting down.
TTTTTCTCTCTCTCTCTCTCTCTCTCTCTATCGCTCTCGTACGCTTTGTTTGCAATGTACCAGCAATGTACCGACTACAATGGTTGAAATCACAAGAGAACCAACAAAGTTTATATCCTTATCTTTAAGTTTATTTTTGGAAGCGGTACCGAAAGAATTGAACGATTGTACGAGCTCTGCTAAAAACCATAATAAATTTACATAAATTCCAATGACAATCCATTCAATTTTTAATAAAAGAATTGGTATAAAAAAGAACAGTTATCTATGTAAGACGAGTAAGAACTAATTAAATAAGGCAACAAGTTTAGGAAACAGTTTAATACAAAATCAGTGTATCTTATGAGTTGTAGATATTATTTAAATCATGCCTAAACGGTTAACGTTTTGTTTATGCTTTGATAAATGATTTGGCCTAACAACGAAAGACCGAGTTGCGCAACACACGAAAATCAATAAATTAGCATTATTAATGGAGAGTGTCGAATGCCCATCTCGGGGAATTAACCTTAATGTGTCTGCCGGTATTTCCCTGTGTCTCTTTCCTTGAATTTCGGATTTGGATTTTGTGTTGGCCTCTTTGACATTTTGCCAATGCAAGCTCTAGGCTTTCTCCGTTTGGTCGCTTTTTTGGCCATGTCAAATGTCAGTTAGGATTTTCATTTTCCCTGCCAAACCAAGCCATAAAAGGAAAGCAAAAGGAACTGCGGAGGAAGGCGGGGCCAAAAACCGTTATGTGCGCTAACCTATTTTCCTACCAACGAACTTGAAGAACTCGGCAGACTTGATTTATTTCCGTCTACACCCGATTGTTTGCTTTAGCTCTGCTGGGTTGGGCTTGGCCAGCAAATTTCCTCTTTATTTATTTTAATATTCAATTTATCCATTTAGATTTTGCTTATCTAAGGAGTTTGGCAGCAGACGGTTTCTTGGGTATATATTTAACATGTTTTCTGAAATTTTCAATAGTTATTCAGCAGTAAAGTTGTTGAGAATGCTGAACCTGAGCAACATCCAATGTGTTGCTAGCACAAATAGGTAGATGTTGCTCAACATGTCACAAGCAACATTAGCCTAGCAACATTTTCTTGTGCACTTAATTAGATTATATCTACAATAATCTATTATCATAATATTGAATCTTTTAAATATTTAAATATCTTTTATATTTAGTCCTATAATTGTAGCTCGTCTGAAGCTTTCGTATTTGTTTATTATTTATATATTAGTTTATTTTCTCCCTACACCTCAGTGCTGTAATATTTGCCAGTCGCGTAAAGTTTGTTTGAAGAAGTTGCCTCAAGTTGCTTCCCATTAAGAGTTTGTTGTTTGCATTCTCGGCTTTTTCCTTAGTTAAACTGCATTTAATCCTAATTGCATTTAATCTTAATTAGAAGTTTACAGCAAGCGCCATGCTGCATTTTAATTAAACGATTTCGACTTGCACATTTCCATGGATTGGGATTTACGTTTGGATTTGAATTTGAATTTGCAAGGCGACTTGCTTTTTCTGCACTTTTCCAGTCTTTTTGTGCAGCCAAACGTGGCAAGGCCTTAGCCTCAATTCCGCTGGCTGAACTCAATCGCAGTCAGACTCCTTTAAGGATTTAAAGAGGCTAAGCGAGACTAAGAGAGGCTAAGCGAGACGAGGCGGGGCGGGGCTCTGGCAATCGCTTCTTAGCCTAGATTGCTTAGTTGCAAGCCAGATTGGATTCTGGCCTTTGTCTAGATCGCTTAGCTTGCCTCGCTTTTCTGATTTTTCCTCTTTTTTTACCAATTAGTATTGCCAGCACCTTGTTTGCATACACACGGCCAAAGAAAGGGGAAATTCGACTGCGGTTTTTTTACGGCGGAAAAAGTATGTCACAGTGGTAATTAAAAAAAGAAAAACTTTGTTGCCCGCAACTCCCTCCTCTCCTCGTCCATTATTTTATGCACACTCTCCGAATTTTCATTTCGCCCCAACATTGTAATGAAACAAACTTATGCGCCATAAAAATCCCCCCAACGACAGTTTTATGTGCAGTTTTTTATGTGACAAATGATTGCAGCCAGCCACCAGGCCAGGGAAACAATGTTGATTGAAAACTCAAAATGGTGTGCAGAAAAACCTCTCTGCAACGAACTTAACAATTAAATTTACACCAAAATCTGCATTTAAGTATTTAAGTTGCTTGCCTACATTGTATTCCATTGAAAAAGCAACTACAATTTTAGAACAAACAACTAAAGAAGGCCGACTAAAGCGTGATCACAAATCCATGAAGAAAATGTATGAACAGACGTTGTAATTGAACCACGCCCACCCAGGCATTAACGACCGCCCCCATCCCCTATGCATAGTCTAAAGCGCAACATTTTAAGCAATATAAATATTTACGCAAGAGTAGGAAAACGCCGCATAAAAGAGAGTGAAAACTGTAAAAAATATAAAAAAAAGGGAGGGCAGAGAAAAACCATAGAAAAATGCAGCAAACTCCAATGGAAATGGGCGGCAGCCAAACTAAACTGGGCTAGAAAACATTTAGATGAATGGAATACAACAGGGGGCACAGTGTTAGGTTACACTTGGAATAAACACCGAAAGTATACCATACTTGGAGGTGGGAATAAATGTATGATCTAGTCATCGATTGCCCTCAGAGTACAATCGATTATTTCGATTTTAATTTATTAATATCTAATGTAGAACACAATCTCCTAAATATAGCAAGTATATACTATACTTGAATATATACTATACTTGGAGGTGGAAATAAATTCATGTTCTTGGCATCGATTATCCTATCGACTAATTCGATTTTAATTGATTGAAATCAAATGTAATGTACTATCGATTATTTCGATTCTTATTGATCATATATTGATATTAAAATCTAGTTATAAACACCAATATGATTATTAAAATTATTATATCAAATAAATTTAAATATATTTAAATTGCACCAAAAGTACTTATAGTAAGTAATGAATATTGAATCTAAAAACAAGAGCGGAAGAGACGCTAACTAAAGCATTGAGTAATCTATTAAAAATAGGTTTAGTTTCTACATTAATAAAGTTGGGAAAGTGTTAATTATAATATCCCCTAGACTTTTAGAATATGTCCTTTCCGAGACTTTGATTTCATAATTAAAAATAAACATACATTCAAATATAGAAGAAAATACTAAATTACTTGCTAGTCCGATTTTCTTTCAGTGCCGTGTGGCTTAGTTCTTGTTAACGTTCGTTATGAGCCACCGACCACCGTCGACACTTGAAAGTGTCGCAAAGTTTTCTATAGTTTTTTTAACGTTATTTTTTCCCTGCGCCTCTTTTGGTTTCTCTCCTAGTTTGCCAAACAAACAAACAAAGGAACAACAAATGCCCAACCTGCCGTGCGCCATTAATTGAAGTTTGTTGAACCAAAAGCTGTTTGCCCAGCACAACACTCCCACTCTGCCTCCATGGAAGCGCCTATATCCGTACTATGTATATTTATCTGCTGACACTCTCCATTCTCGTTAAGGTTTTGATGCTGTTTGCCATGACGATGACGATGATGACGATGTAGATACATAGATACATAGATTGAGAGCCGGCAAACAAAGTATCCTGTATCCTATCCTAGGAGCGACAGCTCGAGGACCAATTCGCCGCGACAAACTGCCATCCAGTGTTGGCAAATGTATTGAGAAGCGTTGGTGTGCGCTAAAGTGATGATTTCTTCTTTTTTTTTAAGACCAAACTTCATGACAAAGTTGTTGGTGTGCGCAGCTCACAAACTTTATGAATGCGGGGGAAGTTATTTATTGAAACTCACCAAAAAAACAAACTTTGTGGCAAAGTTTTTAATTAATTCGCAACACTAATGAAGCCCAGTTCAGTATTGGAAAGTTGTTTCTGAGTATTTATGGCACTACCAGAAGAGGTAATAAATATTCTCAGTTGCAGGTCCTACTTTTAAGAAACATTACCAAAATAGAGGTAATGTTTCTATATAAATAGAAAATTTAAGAAACCTTCAATGACTTTCTAAGAAGCCTGAGAGAAAGCCACGGTTGCCGGGTGAACCGCAGAAGTATTTCAAGTGCTTTAATGCTCGACTTGGTTTACTAGTTTAAACATCTTTCCCCCGGGGGGGCTTTTCACTTGCCACAGAATATGGAGAGATAAGGCTATCTATTTGTATGATGTGAATATGATGTATGTATTTTTCATGTGGAAAGCAGGGCGCGTCGTCGCCGGTATGATGCAATTTTCCATCCACATCTCCCGCTCCTCCGCCTTCTTGTTTTGTTATATTTTTCATTAATGATGTAATTTGGTGTCATTGTTATAAGCGACAGCGACACAACAAACTGCAACAATGCATCGCATTTCCTACTTGACAGCGTCAGTTTGTCATGGCGTCAGTTTGTCAGGTTGTCAGTTCCATGGGAGTGCTCTTTCCCTCTCAAAAAATAAAGCACACTAGAAAAAGTCATTTGAATATATTGTTCGATTCAATTCTCTCTCCTTTTCACATTCTAATATTGCTTGTTTAAATTGTTTAGTAAAAAACCCTAGTTCTTGGGGGTTATACAATTGTTCTACACGCATTGCCTGCAATGTAAAAGCAACGCAGCAACGAAGTCACTTGTTTAAATTGTTTAGTAAAAAAAATCCCAGTTCTTGGGGGTAATAAAATTGTTCTACACGCATTGCCTGCAATGTAAAAGCAACGCAACGCAACGAAGTCACCTTATTTTTTCGTGTGCAGCTAGAAACAATGGCCATGGAAATTACAGCAGCCTGCCCCGCCCTTCTTCGTGCTGAAATTGAAATTAATTAACATTTTGCTGCTCCCATTTCGCAGCAGCTGAAACGGCAGCAGGAACTGCAGGATTAGGCAGTAACTTGCGGCAGCTGTGCGGCGTAGCAATTTGCATTTGCCAAACTCCGGAATGAAGAAATGAAGAAGCGACAGAATAATGAGAGACATGGCAGGAAGACGACGGCTTGGCAGCATGGCGACAGCCGCCTCTCTTGGCAAGTTCAATGAGCCATAAAGAAGAAGTAAAGTGACTTAAAAGCCCTTTTAGACCCGGCTAACTGCCAAGTGTCAAGTTATAAAGAATAATATTTAACTGGAAGTAGGTATAATAGGAAACTCGCTCGAAGGCATAGACCTTAAATACCTTGGGAACACAGCTCGCAAAATATGATTGGATTTCAAAATAAAGAATCAAACATTTCAGCGTCAAATCAAAAATTAAAATGAAAATGAAAATGTAATTGTGTGCACAAATCACTGGAGCACGACGACAAGGCTCCCTACCTACATGCTGGTGCTGTCTGGATGCTTTCCGGGAACCACCCCAAAACCGAGCTCCTTGGGCGCACCTCAGGTGCCCATACCTGAGAGCCCGTTGAGTCCTAGAATCAAATCTTTGTGGACTGCGTGTGGGCCGAAAGCTCCGCTGTTGTGTGTTGCCTTTAAGGGCCGCAGGCGGTGAAAATATTTGAGCCAGCGATTCGGGGAATTGTGGGGGCCAAGGAAATAGGAGCTGGAACAATAGGTAGAATGAACAGGGTGGGTGGAGCAGATGATGGAGGATGTGGAGAGAAATAGCTTTTGGCTATGGGCCACCTGTGCCACCGATACAAGCACATAAGGGCCTGTTAGAGATGGCAAATCAATCGATTGCACAAGCGAGTCGATATATGGGAAACAATCGTTTGTTCTGCTCTCTATCTAATCAAAGACAATCATAGTTACACGTCATAAATTATCGGTAATTAAATTATCGATAAAGAAATTATCAATAAACTAATAATAAATAATTAAATTATTTTCTAATTTCTAATTGTGAACGACTTTGGATCTTAAAGGATTTAAAATCGCTTGTAATTTAATATTTCCTATCGACTCGTGCACAAGTTCTAACGCATATATATTTAACATCCTTTCAAGGACATTATTATGGCTGACTCCAGGCTCCTGCCATCTTGCACATAAATCAACGTCGCTTTTTCCCATTTCCATCCGCATTTCCTCTTCTCAACACACACTGCCCCCTCTGCCCATTGTTTTTTCTTTTCTCTAAGGCAACTCCTACGGCTTTTTCTGCATCCTTGCACTTAGCTTTTCCTCCGTCTTTTTGCCTTTTGGCATCGCAAAATCCTCTTTCCCTGCTAAATTCCGATCAGTCTGCAGAAGCCGCCCCTTTGGCTAAAAGGGATGAAGAAAAGGGGCGTGGCCCCAGCATAAATATGCATTTGCTCAAAGGAAATTTGCAATTTTAATTTGCCTAATATACTGTGAGGAGGAAGAAAAAAATCTGAAGGAAAATGTCCCCGCGAAATCCTCCCTTTAAGAAGGAGCACCCCATCCTTGGACTCTTTATTTTCCCCTTATTTTTATGACGTCTTATCCCTTGACGTTTTATGGACATCAAAATCGCATAAGGCGTCAAAGGCATAAAGGCCAGAGAAAGGCAAAAAAATAATGCAAAGGCTACCCCAACAAGAAAATAAAAAAAGGGTTGAAATAAAACGAAATTAAAGCCTTTATTGATTGAGGGATTGGATATCAATTATAGTTGGAAACATTAAATATTTTTAAAGAGTTTATTATAAAAATAATAAGATCCTATTAAATTAAGTTTAAGATAAGCCTTTTATTGTAGAAATATATAAATAAATAAATAACACTTAAACTATCCTGTTAGCAAGTTTGTTGAATTTGGGAATTTAGTATTAAAAGCCCAAGAATATTAATTGGAAGCTACAATGCATTCGATTGCAAATGTATTTGGCTTTCTTTGAAGCCGTCATAAAAAGACTTCTATTGTATCCCAGGTCTAGGGCCGGCCTTTATCCTGATTCTCTAAATAATTCAATTTGCCTCTGTGTGTGTGTCTCCCAAGACAGTCATAGATACATATAATCAGAGAAACAAATTGAATTAAATGCAGACATGGCCCGAAATCTATGAAAAACCCAAGGAGGAGAATCGCAACGAAGAGGAAACTTTCACTGCCATGAACAGAATATGAATATTTCCGACTTTAATATTATTATAAAGCTCAGTCAGGCTACCCCCCCACACACACGCACACACAACACATGGGTATAATGTTGGGTTTGTTCATCATCAGCAACTTTACGGTTGGCAAGAGTTTCATTTCACCAAAAATCCTTTTTCTCCGCAAAAGATTTCTGCAAACAATTTTCCAGCCACAACGTGTGTGTGGGTGTGGGTGTGTGTTTGTACCTATGTACATATGTGTGTGTGCGGCTGCTTGTCCTGCAGCCATTTCAGAATCTGCTCCTTTTTCCCACTTCAGCCCGGGATCCTTTTCCCCCTTTTCTTTTTTGTTTTTGTTTTTAGGTTTTACAAAGAGGTCCTGCCTGAAAGTGAAGTGAAGTACAGCAAGCTATCGCTAAATAAGTAAAGCAATAAAATAAAGGTGTAAACAGGAAATGTATCCTGGTTTATGTTAGCTGTGGCCCATCCCAAATACCATTAAAGCCAAGTAAAGAACTAAAATTAGCCAACATTGAATACTTAATACGTATACGTAATACGTATACGTAATAGGTAATTGGAAAGTTGATGATTTCTCGGGGTTCTTGGGAAATATCTAAAGAAGATTTTAACGCATCCATTAAATAATAAACAAGCCAATGTGGTGTAATGTTTATAAGATTTTTTTCTGCACGAAAATCCACTAAAGTAAAGAAAAATCTAATAAGAAAGACTATATATATATTTGATTATCTATAAATTCCTGACTTACTTGACTGGGAAAAATATGTAAATTATAAAGAAAATATGCTCGGTCCCGCCTATTTACTGTACTGCTCTCGTATCCTGTTCCGCTTTCTTCTGGGCGAGAGGATAGAACCAAACAAAAAAAGGCCTGGAAATCTTGGAATGCCGAGCAGACAAATTCAATTTCTTTTTTCTCCTACAAAATTGTTTTTTTTTTTCAAGCTGCGAAAAGGGAGCGCCAGAGTGGGAGTGGCTGAACTATGTGAAAGCGGAAGCTGCACACAAAAAGCAACACGCAAAAAATGGCAAAACAAAAATTCAAACACACTAAAAGTGAAAAAAGAAATAAGAAAAAAAAAAGGAAAGGCAAGGAGGCGAGAAAGCAAATGTTGCCGGTATATTATTCTACAGTGGTTCAATTTTTAGTTCTCTTTGCAAAAAAGATTAAAAAGGGAATCGAAAGAACCGCTTAATTTCGCTCCTTCCTTTTGCGCTCTCGCTTTAGATACGAAAGCCAAATTTTCGCTCTTTTGAGACTCTTCTGAAGAGTAGGGGCAAGATATGGCTCAGGGAAATTATAAAAATATACATATAACTTATAAAGAACACATTGCTAAGATATCTTATTATAAGACGGGTGTTTCTTTAGCTAAAGTGTTCAGCTGTAATCTTTTTCTTTAAGAAATATCCACAACACTTAAATACTTTCTGTTATAGTATTTATATTATTAATTTTTTCAAGTTCAGCTTTAAAATAAATTTCAATTTCTCAAAACCCAAAGCAAATCAGCAATTTTAAGGTAGTTAACCACTGTGCCAGGGTTGCCAGGTTGCAGAGCAAAAAGGCAAAAAGGGAAATATTAAATGAGCATTACAACTATGTATTCTTCTAGTTCTGCTTCTTATTCTTTCCGGAAAAACCGGCAAACTTTTGTAGTTGTTGTCGTTGTTGTTGCTGTAATTCCCCATCTTCCTATTCTACTTTTCCTTTTTTTTTTTTTTTGCGCCGCAACAGAGTCTCGTCTGCGGCATCAACAAATTACAGACAACAAAGCAACGGTGAACCGAAAATGCTTAATAAAAGGGAATAGAGAAAATCAATATATTTCGGCAGATACACACACACACACAGGCGGCACAGAGCCTCGCACACAAAGGCCACTTCCCGTTAGGAGTTGCCGGCAAAACTTTCGTATAGGCGGTATACGGTATATACGTATACGCCATGTGTACCCATACACATTCATACATACACCAAGAGCGCAAAAGAGAAAGCTAGAGGCGAGAATCCTTAAGATGGAGCGAGAGGGCGAGGACTCTAGATTGTTGCGCAGTAAATGCCGTTAGATAAATGCGAAAACAGCGGCGAAAATTTGAATTTCCATGAATGAACACACACAAAAGGGTGTGCGACAAGGGCAGAGGGCGAGAAAGAGAGATAACGAATGACCATCATTCAGAAAAGTCTTGTGTTCGTCTTTTTTTTTTGGCAAGCTTCCGTTGTTTTTTCCACTTCCACTTCCGGTCTGCCGTATTTATGTACATGTAAGCTTGTGAGTGTGTGCTGGAGCTTGCAATGGTATTTCATCCTGACCCACTTGTTAAATTCCAACAAAAAAGCAAGCTGAATTCTTTCCTTTATGGTTTTCGGTTGAAAAACTTTTATATTTTTATTAAATTGTCTTGATTTTTTGCCAGAAGAAGAAGTTTTTAATAAAACAAATATTTTGAAGACTATGCTTGGATGTACGTCGTTTAGAAATTCTTTCAAAAATTAGTCCAAAAGTAGGCAACGAAATATTTTAGCAACCAAATTCAAAGTAAATAAAGGTATAATATTTTTTAGCATCTGTTTAAATTAAATGGTTTCTTTTATTAACAGAAAATGATGTAAAAAATAAACCTAAATTGATTTCCCTTGAATTTCCATTAATTTTGCAGCGGAAGTTCGAGGATTCAAGTTCATTCAATTTTCTTCATGATCCTGTCCAAAATATACTCGGAAAAGTTATTTTTTCCGCATTTGGCTTTTCCATTTGGATTTTTTTCCCTTTTTTGGACAACGCAGTTGACTTGCTTTGGAAAATGTTAAATCAAGCATTACTGATGCAATTAAGAGGGCAAGGAACGAGGAGTGGAAATGGGCGGCGAGTGCGATATGCCCCGAAGGCCAAACAGGACAACTTGATGAGTGAAAGTGGAAGGCGGAACGGGGAACTGAGAACGGCGGAACCCAGTCGAGGACTCACAGCAAACTGCACGTAATTGCATGGAAAATTAGCCGTAACGCCAGGGAAAACGGGATAAGGGGCCAGAGAGGTGACTGACAGGCTGCGACGAGGTGATTCCTGACAGTTAATGATGTCCTGGGGCGAGGTTGGACAGGTGATTCAATTGACTCGGCTGGGTTCATGCATAGTTCAGTGGATGTGTCCGCATAGAGATCAATATGTGTGTTATATACTTAGGGAGGACCCTCTGGAAAAGCCCTCTCATCTGGTACACAATACATACCGTCCCCCCTAGGCTAGGGTCGCCCGTTTCCGCTTTTCCTCACTGTTTCCTCCATGCCGTCTGTGGCGGAAATGTTGGCAGGCTAAAAAGAGACAAAGTCTGTCGTCGGCCCCGGAGAGTGAGACAAATGCAATTTTCCGTAGCACAATGGATGAGTGGTTAGCATTAATGCACAATTGCGACACCTGGCGTCAGGAAATTGCTAGGAAATGGAGTTTTGATCCATTGAATCATAAAAGAAACACTTTAACCATTCCTTTGAGGTCTTGGTCTGCTATGCCAAGCTTCTTATCACATCTATAAGTCATATTGTACTAAAGTATACTAGAAAGACGTTTCGGAATTCCAATCAGGACTTCTCGTATTTCCTCGAACAAGAAAATCCAACTATCCGACTATCAATCATTGGGAATTACGGTGGGGAATGCAACGATAACAACACTCACAGCAACGACGCAATTCAACAACAGTACTCAACAACGACGGCAACAACACCAATGACATTTAACAATGGCTGCGTGACAGCTGTCAAAGCAGACGATAAAATCAACGGTAACAAGAACAACAACAGCAGACTTAAAAAGGGGGATGGCAAGAAGGAAAAGGATATTCCCCTCTCATTTTTTAAGGAGGGTGAAAGGAAGGCAGACATGGGGAAGGGAAAGTTCTTGTAATTCAAATATTCAATTAGTTATTATAAAGACCGATGGCACCAACTTAATATTCAAACATAATATACAAATTAATATTCTGAAATATTACACTGTAGATTTATGTATATTTAATCAGCAAACATTATGAAACTTTGCACAGGCTTAAAGCCATCAGTTATCAATCACATGAGGCATTATTCAAGCACATTTAAGTGGCATTCAATTGCATTGCCCACTTGCAAAGTGAACAAACAAAGAGTACATCCATCTTCATCAAATGTATATCCATCGAAAATTCATTTACCATTAATTATTCCGTGAGCCGCCCCCACTGGAGATTTATATAACCTTCTCCTATGGAAATTAAACCACACTAACAGCAAACAAACACAGGGAAATCTAAGCCTCGAGGCAACAATAGTCTTTTCCCATGACCAGCGGAAATCAAGGGCTAAAGTGCGGGGAGATTTCTCTAAAGAGTGGTACCACTGACTGCCAAAGACGACCCTCTGGAAATTAGACCATCGTCTTTTTTGGGGGTTTCCAGAGTTCAGGGTTGGTAAAGCTGGTCCATCGCCATACCGACTGCAAATGCTCGGCGCGTTCTGCAATCATCATCATCGCAATCATCGTTCTTTTGGAGCGACAGCTTGGCGGGGTGGCAACCTTGTGAGGGGATGGTTGGCATCCTTAATATGACGGGGAGTATATCCTGCGGGGTGAGGCGGGGGCCGGTGGCTGGGGTGTCTGTATAAAGTTGCGTTTAAACGGATTTCATCACATCTAAGCGGAGCCAAGGCCCGGGATTCAATTTAATTTATCAGGCGGCAAAGTAAAAGTCGTGAAGGAAGACAACTTCCTACACGCGGAGAAAAGCTTTACTTTGTCTTTTTTACATTTTGATGAATTCTGAATATTCATTTTCATTTTAACAGCTATTAAATAAATGTTCCTTCAACATCTTTCACTTGAAATGCAATATTTGTCCTATATATTTAACTCTCTTACATAATACAATATATTTTACTGAATCATCTTTAAAAGAACCATAAAAATCGAATATATATTCAAAAAATCTATTTTCCTAATATCTCCCATTTATTTTAAATTTTTTAAGATTTAAAAGAGGTTTTAAAAATCATTTTCTTTGACAATTTTCCCCCCCAGTGCCTGTTCGTTGATCACAACCCCCAAAAAGTGTTGGCCAGGGGCTTGGAAAATTATTTAAGAAGCAGGAAAATCGTCTTGTACTTGGCGTTTCCCCATTTGTCTTGATGCAATTAATCATTTTGCTTTTAGCGCCGGCCCAAAAGGTCCTTCACCGCTCAACAGGGTGCAATTCAAGGGTTTTCCGGGTGCTCTGGGTAGGGGTTTTTGAGATTTACCATGCCCAGAGCCGAATTTGTTGACAATTAAGTGAAACCGATACGAAGTATCGCCTCACAACTCCATTAGTCTCCTCTGACTGGACGGAATCGCATGTGACAGGGAGGAAAGAAGCCAAAATATCCCTTTTAAAGTCATGTGTGCGTGTCCTTTCATCTAATTAGGCTCATTTGCATATGGCCAATCCATCCATCCATCCATCCATCTAGCCACCCATCTGCATCCCTTCATTGGCGTTGACCTTTTGGCCTTCCGACACATTATCGGACAAGGGAATTCCATTTCGGTTTGCGGTCAGTGCATCTAAATCATCGCTGGGAGGAGGAGGGGCATGCAACCCGTTGCTTTAAACCCATTATATCCGCCCCTACCCCCCTATGTGATTTGTTTATTTTGGCCTCAGTCGGAAAATGCTGCAAATTGCCTTTTGATTTAGTTAGCAAAGTCAACTCGGAAATGATCAAGTGAGGGTAATTATTTGAGTCGATAATATATATATATATCTATCATATTAAAGATATATTAAGAGTTGTTAAGGAATTGGCAAATCATTAAGAAAAAGGATATTATCTGACTTCAGAAACATTGGAAAAAGAACATAGACCTCTGAAATTCCAACATAACTTACATCTTAGGAACCTTGACAATGGAACACAAGTATCTTAAGTACTTGTATCTTAAACACTTAATTCAAGTAATATTGACTCTAAACTATTTCTAGCCAGTTCTAGACATATCTTCCCTTCTTTAAATTAATTAGTTTGAAGTAAGCATCTATGTAAGTAATACAGGTAGTATTACTATCTATACATAGATTACTATTCACTCTCAATAATTGGAATCTGTTGCTGAAACTTCATCATGCATTTCTCAAAGCAGTTCGATTTCCCTCCGTTTCCCCCCGTTTCCCCCTTGAGGAAATCGCTCTGTTCATTAGAGAGGGATCGATTACAAGAAGTCCTTTTCCTTCTCTCATTAACTTCTTAGCTTTCTGCGCCCTTCCGCTTTTCGCGCCTTCTTAATTACAGGGTGCCTTTGACGGGGCCAATCGGTGTTCCACTTAGCACCTCGGACAGACAGGATGAGGGAAGTGAAACGGAAGGAATGGAACAAGAAAAAAAAAACTGCAATCGCGCGTAGGAGAGAGCAGAATGGAAATAAATTTGTTTTTGTTGAGCAAAGAACCGTTGCCCGTGTGTGTCTGTGATATATGTAATTGTGTGTGTTGAAGGACAGGGGCAATAATAAAGCTGATAAACACTGGGAAAAACAATGGATTCTGAAATGATGAGTTCCATATATAAAGAAGAAATTTAATTTACTTTAATTGCCTCAAAAAAGGTTCAATTGCATATGAATTCTTCAATGTAGCTACAATTCCCAATGGGTTCAAGCATAGTAATGATAATAAACTTAATGAATTAATGGAGCATAATAGATAGATGGTTTCCAATTCTTCATTTTGTTTACTTCAATGTAGTTATAATTAATTAATTATAATAAATTAGTTAATATAATTGCATTTGAATTCTTCAATGTAGCTACAATTCCCAATGGGTTCAAGCATGGTAATGATAATAAACTTAATGAATTAATGGAGCATAATAGATAGATGATGTCTAATTCTTCATTTTGTTTACTTCAATGTAGTTATAATTCCTAAACGTAGCATAACAGTTAGAAGTTAAAATAATAATTAAGATGCAAAGATTTTAAGAACTACTTGAAAAATATACCTTATACCTTAGGTAAAGCTAAACCCCATAAATGTAGTGAACAAGCTGGAACGTAATTGGGCACATTTTTCTTCAGTGCACAAGTGCCAAGGCAGCGCAGCGGCAGAAGCATTTAAAAAGCGGAAATCAGGCAGACGGCATAAATAAACCGCATAGAGCCCACACACACACACACACAGAGGGGCGCTGTCGTATAGTATATAATACTGGTAGGTGTGCGGCAGAAAGAGATAGAGGTAGAGACAAAAGAGTGCGAAAAGAAGTATGTATGTATGAGTGGATGTGCCTGGTGCAGGCAGATAAACCAGAAAGCTTTGTCTTAGCTTAGTGGGCTCCACTTCCTTCTCTATCTCTCCGCTCCTCCTTGGGGGCTGTGAGGGGTTAAGGCCGACTTTTGTAGCTCCCTCTCGCTCCCAAGCCCCCATTATCTCTCTCTCTCTCGCTCTTCTAACGGTTTCAGTGCCAGCTAAGCGTATTTTTTGTTTTTAAATGCATTTAAATGCGAAAAGCTTATGCAGGGCCAAGTGCATGAATAAATTTGGAAATAGCTTGGGTACATTGAGAGAAAACTTGTAGTGTGACGCAAGTAATGCTATAATTCCCAAAGGGTTCTAGATTGGCTACTTCATAAAACCACAATTTTGAGGGCTTCAAATGAGGTGAAAACAAGAAAACTACACTAAAATGCTGAAGGCTTTTGCCTGAATGTAAAACTCATTTCGTAAAGTGCCTTGTTTTATTTTCAACTTAGTTGGCGGCTTGACTATAATTGCTTCAAGTAAAATAAATAAACAGATACGCATGTATGTGTGTGTACGTACATGTGAATTGTGCAATTTCAAAGCCACAATTCCCTTGAAGTGTTTGCGACTTATGTTGTCTTGGGCTTTGTCTTTGTCTGCCATTTGACAATAAACCTGAATTATGTGCAACAATGAAATGGATTTCCACCACTCCCAGGAATTTCCATATGCATGTGTTACATATATATATATTCGTATCTTTATTTGCTTGCCTGAGAGCATTATTAAGACGACTTGAGTACTTTCAAGTGGACTCAGTCTTAAACTCCGGAACACTCTAGAATTTCCCCCGCAGCTGTGCTTAGAAATGCGGAGAAATATCTTAAGAAGATTTTAGTACGCACCTGAAAGTATAAAGAAATAAATAGATATTTAGTTGATGGCTTATAAGGGAATTAAAGTAGCTTAATATTTGTATATATATATTGTTTAAAACTGTAAGATCACTAGGGATTAGGATGTGCCAACATTAATTACTTTTTACACAACATACCAGAGACTTCCAGATTAACTTTTATGAACAAAAAAAAAATACAAAAAAAAGATGAGAACAGGAAAAATTAGGGGAGACGGAGGACAAAAGCTTAATCGAATGTCATGACCAACTGCAGCACAAATTGTTATTGCCTCATTATAAATAATCCCGCCCGTCCCGCAGCTCTGCACGCACCCTTCCACGTCCATGTCTCTGTGTAATTGCTCTAAGCGTTGTTAATGTCGTTGGCTGTTGCCATACGATTTAACCCCTGGAACCCCGTGGAACCCCTGAAAACCCCCCCGAGTACCCCGAGAACCCCGAGAACTCGAACGTAGAACAGTGAAAAAAACTAGAGCACACAAATATCTCAATTGTCCGAGGGTGGTGGCAAAAGTTAGCACCAGACGCATGGTACATCCATGGTACATCTGTGGAAACCGGAGCAATAAATTAGCATAAGCCCGACACGGAGTCCACCTTGTGACATAATGCGTAATGCCCACGAAAGACCTACGGGTCGGTCCCCGGTCACATATGTTTGGCTTTTCATGAGGCTCCCTCTCAATCATTTTCCAACAGATGTTGAGGGATCTTTGATATGTATGTTGGTTTGTTTGTTTGCCTCGGTGGTTTTCCCTTTGTCTTTGTTGTCTTTTGTTTTAATTTTAGAGGCATTTTTATACACCTTTAAGAACTAACTTAGTCAGTTAAGCTAATTCTTAATTGGGCACAGCTGTCAAAAGCATAAATCCGGAAATGTAATTAAGTTTTCACTAGCCCTAGATTGATATATCTCTGAGGGCTTTTCTTTTTCGAACCAAACTTCAGCTGGCCAGAGGCAACCCCAACCCTCTCCGTCGCATCTCAACTGTTGACAGGCTGAAAGGCCAATCGAATGAAAATCGATAAATAATAAAGGCAGCCTCTGATCGAACAACCCCTGTGATATATCTATATCCGGCCCCCTTTTGGCATATTTTCTGTTTTTATTCCACCCTTGGGAAAAGTCGCGCGAGATGCGTGCCGAAAAAGTGTTAAAAATGCATTCCACCGAGGGGAGAGAAAAATCTGCCTTGATTTTCCACATTTTTTTTATCGATAAGGTGCATTGTATACCATAATATACCCCGTGTTGGACATGGATATGTTCTTTGCCCAAAAAAAACAGAAATATTGTTTTACTTTTATTTCTCAAAAATATAAATCAATAAATAATAATTAAACTGATGTATAAGCTCAGAGTTTAACCAATTTTCACATAGAAAGGGTATCAAACCCGTCGATGCCATAAATACCCTCTATAAGGTGACTGTTTCATTTTTTTCAGTTATTTTTTTTTTTTGTTAGAAAATACATAGAAATTCCCGTTTTTCTCTTTTAAGGCACCCGAACCCACACGTGCCGACAGCATTTAATGGACCGTGCATCCCGAAAATTGCCAATGGTCATTGGTATGCCAAATGAGTGATTTAGCATCCGCTGTTGGCCATTTAAAGTCCCGATAACTGGCACTGCCACTGGCACTGGCTTCTGCAAAACTCGATCAATGTCAGCGACACATATACGAGTATATGGCCAAGGGTTCCACCATTATAGACTGGGAACTGTGGCGAATTATGAGCACATAAGCTGATTGCTGCGTTTAAGGAAAGGCTTAAGGATGCACCTTCCACGAGCCACCCGCCCCATAAACCATAAACCTGGCACATGCCACATGCACCGACATAACTGTCAGCAGTGGCGACACTGAGAAAGAAAACTTAAACCACGAGGATTTACATTTACAGCCAAGAAAAAAAAGTCGGAGTCGGAGTCTTACCTTACCGCTCACTTCTAATTGCAGAGAAAAAATGCGTAGCTCTCTCAGTGTGCAGCTAAAAATTAAAAACTCGTTCAAAACTAAGCAAGTTGTTGCTGCTTTGCTTGTACATTTCCCGTAAAGCGTGCAGGAGAGAGCGACAGAGAGATCTAACTTAAATATTTACCTTACCTTACCACTCAATTCTAATCGGAGAACAAAAATACGTAGCTCTTTCAGAGCTACAAATAAAAAACTCCTTCAAAACTAAGTAAGTTGTTGCTGCTTTGCTTGTACACTTCCCGTAATGCGTGCAGGAGAGAGCGACAGAGAGATCTAACTTAAATATTAAATTGAAATCGTCTTGCTCAAATATAAAGAAATAGGCTTTTATGTGTCTGTTTTTCGTACTAAGCACTTGCAGGCTGAAATAAAATAAAGATTTGATTAAATTTGAAGAGATTTTTTCCCTGTGCCTGCAAAACTTGGAGCAAATTGAATTTGCCGGCAAGACGCTGTTGACTCCTCAGTGCACTTTAGCACGTAGTCCTAATGGTGGATGTGGATGGAGGTGGAATCGGAGTTCCGGGCTGTGGGAATGAGTTGTGGAATGAGTTGGTCTGGCTGAGAGTATCTAGCCTGGCAAAAAGAATGGAAATGTTTATGCAAACAGTTTAAGCCACGAGTAAAGTTGAGAGCCCTGGCAGAGTTGGGTATTCGAAGCGGTCGAGAGGAGGTGGGCCACAAGTGGAGGTAACTGTGCAAAATGTTGCCATTTCCATGCTAAACGTTATTTAGCGTCTAGTTACATTCTCGTTGCCCCGAAGCGTCCTTTAGACATCCCTTCCTATTCCGCTATTTCCCTATTTCCTTTTCCTTTTTTTTTTGTTGTCGTCGTCGCATTTGTCGGATGCACAGAGCACCGCAATTACGGAGTCCATAGCCAGGTGATGATTGGTTTACACCGGATGAATATGCAAGTCCGTTCTGACTTCGTTTCGCCTCGGAACTGAATCGATTGTTGGTAGTACTGTGGTAGCACCCGAACAATTGGATTAGTCTAGAGTTTATACAGGGGAAATAAATGAGGTTTATTGGGCCTGCAGCGGAAGGGTTTTGTTCACTGAATAATGTTGTTAACCACTTTTTGTAACTTTCACAATACACATTTATGGGTAAAGATTTCGAAATCAATTGATATCTACAATTTGCATAATATATCGATGAAATCGATGTCTTCTGACTGCAAACAATAATATATATTTAAGATATAATATAGATAAGTAATGTTGATATATATTGGTTATTTTATGAATAGATGCACATTCGATTTCTGCCACAAACACATTTTTAAAGAACGTGTTCGAAAGCAAATGATTAAGAACGATTGATATTATTTATCGGTGTTATCGATATCTTGCGATATTATTAATATTAGGTTTTTTTCCTCGATAAACATCTGATCTCTTGCCTTTATTTATTTACCAATGCCACAGAATGGAGTCTGATACCTATGAATATATGCCTAAATATCACACAGAAATATCTCCCCTTCCCATATCACTTTCATCTTGAAGCAGAGCCCATTATTCCCTTATTCCTTTATCGTCGGAAAATTAAAATCTTTCTCGACTAAACTAATTGAATTGATGGCCCATGTGGAGTGGATTAACTAGCTTTCGAACTCGAGCTACCCCGGCCTCGGAGATTCGATTGAGTTTGAGGTTTCCGCATTCCGATTCCGATTTGTATTCCAACAGCGTATATATTCCAAGGTCAGTGGATTGTATTTTATTTATTTATCGGGGATGGACACTTTTCCAGCCACTCCCTATATGTTCTATGCTCTGGGCTCTGTGCATTTGCCGCTGGTTGAGCACGGGGAAAATAAAGCAGAAAAGCAGAAGTGCGTTTCACAATAGAGCACTCAGAAAAAAAAGGAACAAAAAATATATGCGATTTCTGAGGCACCCACGTTTTGTCTAAAACAATTCGGACTATTTATATGTAATATATTTTATCTTAGTTCACGCTGAAAGGACATCAAAGTTGGCCAAGCCCACAACTGTCAACTGTAGACCATGGAGCTTCATATGGAAATTTCAGTAAATTGTGGAGCTTGCTAGGGAACAGGTCAGGCCGCGACTAAATTAGATACAAAATTTCTTGGTAAAAATTCTAAATTCCCAAAGAACAAAATTTGTAGATGGCAAATTTCTTGGACAAAATCCAACTATGAGTGAATACGAACGTTTCAATGTACCAATGGTAAGTGTTACTTTATTCAAAGTCGAATACCATTAGGTTTCCCAAAATAATCCATATATCTTCCTGCAGGTCAACACCTGTGAGATGTATCCGCGCAAGAGGCCCACCGAGTTCTATCGCTCTCCAGAGCCACGAATCTCGATCCAGAGTCGGCTGGCGGAGCATCCGAATGACAAGCTCCATCCCGGGGCATATGTCCACCAGGAGCGATTGCCCCGCATCCGCCCACCAAGCAACTCGGATACGGCCTTTCTGCGGAATAACTACTTCTCGTGATGGAGAGGGGAAGAATCTGCTCTTAATTCCATCTTAAGTTAGTGTTTTATGGAACTTTGGAAGCACCAGAGGCCTTCAGTCATTTGTCCTGTGTCAATCAGTGAGTTTTCGGAGCATAGAAAGGCCATCAGACCAAAAGTGTACTGCAGTCTTCGTATAAAATGTTGTTGAATCGTGCAACTAATTCAGTTTAAACAAATCCATTTAAAGTTTGGATATTCAGGACTAAAGTATGTGATTCCTTGTCAAAATGGAACCTAATCGTATTGGGACTTCAAAAAAGCATAAACAGAGAAATTTTTAGAAATTTGTAATTATGCGAGACTTGCAAGCAGACAAAACTTTCTAAAATGTAATTCAGCTCTTTGGAAAGAGTTGGAATGTATCATCATGTCGTGAAATACCATATGGAGCCATAAGAACATCAAGAATCTAATTTCCCTTTTCAGAAACGGATCAAGAACTTATTTCTCCAAGCTGGGTACATTGGAACCTCCTACACCCACACGTACACCTATGGAGCTTGTTTGACAATTAATGTTTTTTGTATTACTTTTTGTTATAAAAAAATTATATGTAAAATTATCCTATCAATTTTCCTGTCTCATAACTGGATTCTGGGTAGTATTCCTCAATAATATGGCAAAGAATTCCTAATTTGGCTGCGAATAAAACCACATTCTTCTATTATTTTCCCTTCCGAACTATTTACTTTAATTGGCTTTTCTCTTAGTGCATCAGCGGCAGCAGAAACTAATAATTAAGTCGACAAATGTATTCACACCCTTCAAGGTTCCGAGTTCGGTCAAATTACGATCGGGCTGGCCAAACAGTTTTTCCCTCTTCTCTGTGTTTTTGCAGGGGAGTTTTCAGTTCGTTTTCCTTTCAGTTTTCCCCCAGTTTTAAGGGTGTCGAATCCACAAGAACACATTTCAAGGCCATTGACATCGGTCACTCTTTCTATTATCCCGAAATGGGAAATCATTGATGCGATCCGATTTGTCTTTGGGGTTTCCTTTAGCCTTTCCTGTTTTGTGAGGACTTTTGGCTGGATTTCATTCGGTTTCAGTGGGCTTAGCTCTAACAAAGGATTTTATATATAGAAGTTTCATTGTATTTGATTTTAGTTTACAAATAAAGTACTACAATTAAGCTGTGGTGCTAAGAAACCAAGAAAAAAGATCTAGCACACCAAAATCGTAATCTCCTTCTTCAAACCGCTTGCTTTTCGGTTTGCTTGCTTTCTCTCTCCCGCTCTTTCTTGCACACTTTGCTTGCAAAGCACAAGCAAAGCAACAGACATGGCTAGTTGGTACTCGCCTGGTGATGTTATATTTTGTCTCCTTTAGTTCCGCAAAAAAATATTATTTTATATAAACAAAAAACCTTATGGTATTTCTTGATGAAAATATCTCTAGTTCTCCAGCTCTTTCTTGCACACTTTGCTTGCAAAGTACAAGCAAAGCAACACACATGGCTAGATGGTATCCGCCTGGTGATGTTATATTTTGTGTCCTTTACTTCCGCAATAAAATATTATTTTATATAAACAAAAAGCCTTATGGTATTTCTTGGTGAAAATATCTCTAGTTCCCCAGCTCAGAAAAAATCACCTAAATGTTTCGCCTGCTTCCAAAATAAAGAGAAAACCTGACAACCTGTCTGTCCGTCTGTCCGTCAGTCCGTCATCTGTCAGCCCCAGATACTATCCAATAAAATGATTGACATGCCCCGGGAAACTAGAGTGGTGCTAATGCTCTCCATGCGGAGTGATTCCCCCTCCAGTCTCATAAGAATTTTTCGATGATTTCGCAACTCCACTGGCGGTGGAAAAATGGGGAAATGGGGAAAATCTGGAAGGAAAAGCGGCCGCAAATGAGGCGCGACTGCAAGGCGGGTGTGTGGGGTCAGAGAATGTGCGAGTGCCACTTCCTGGACACCCCTTTTTAAGTATAATTTCGCCGATTCTGCATCTGCATCTGGTTCTGACTCTGCCTCTGCCTCTGACTCTGCCTCTGCATCTTGTATATGCACTGAAACTATTCACGGAGGGCAGTCAATAAATTTCAATTAAGCAAACAACTGCCGACCCCGTTCCCTGGGCTTTTCCTTTTGTTGTTACCAGTGCATTTTCCCATTACTTTTTTTATTATTTTCCTGCCTGGCTGCCTGTCCGCTTTTTGTTGCATTCCTGTAAACAAACGGTTCGGGATTTACGATTTACGATTGCATTGCAAAATGGCCCCGGTATCGATTTTAATTTAGCTTTCGACACAACACACAAGTTGTGGTAATCGTGAATGGAGTCGGAGTCGGACTCGGAGTCGGAGTCAAAGGGTTATTACAAAATCCATTCGACTGGAAGTAATAACGCGGGGATTCCACTGGCAAAAGCCAACGAACAATTAGTGCAAATGAATCTATAGAAAATGCTCTTCCCTAGCTAGCTGAAAACTAAACATTTTCATTAAAAAGTACATCCAAGTAGGCCATGAACACATCTGTCTAATGTAGTCCATGGAATTTCATATGGATTTTCATTAGACTCTGCCACTTGCTAGGGAACAGGTCCTGAGAATATTCCATAAAAGATTTCTGGACAAAAATTCTAAATGCTGAAACAAAAACAAAATTTCTAAGGTAACAATTTCTTGGACAAAATCCAACTATAATAATGAACAAACACAGAGGTTTCAATGTACAAGAAGTAAGTATGTCCCAAGTTTATCTTTTTTATCTAGTCTCTGTATTCCATATCTTCCTGTCAGATGTATCCGCGCAGGAGACCCACCGACTTTGACTCTCCAGAGGCGGGAACCACGATCCAGAGTCGGCTAGCGAAGTATCGGAAAGAAAAGCTCCATCCTGGAAGTCCTGTCCTGAAGCTGGAGCTCACCGGTCCGAAACTTCCCCGCATCCACCCACCAAGCACCTTGGAGACGGCCGCTATACGGAATAACTACTTCTCGTGATGGAGAGCGGAAGAATCTACTCGAACTCGTCTTCAATTATTGTTTTATGGAACTTTGGAAGCACCAGAGGCCTTCAGTCATTTGTCCTGTGTCAACCAGTGAGTTTTCGGAGCATAGAAAGGCCATCAGACCAAAAGGGTACTGCAGTCTTCGTATAAAATGTTGTTGAATAGTGCAAGAAATTCAGTTTAAACAGAAATCCATTTAAAGTTTGGATATTCAGGACTAAAGTAGGTGATTCCTTATCAAAATGGAACGTAATCGTATTGGGACTTCAAAATATAACCAGAGAAATTTGTAGAAATTTGTAATTATGCGAGACTTGCAAGCAGACAAAACTTTCTAAAATGTAATTCATCTCTTTGGAAAGAGTTGGAATGTATCATCATGTCGTGAAATACCATATGGAGCCATAAGAACATCAAGAATCTAATTTCCCTTTTCAAAAACGGATCAAGAACTTATTTCTGGGTACATTGGAACCTCCTACACGAACACTTACACTTACACCTACACCTACACCTGATGTTTACACTTTAGAGTTTTGAATAATACTTTTTACCATAAAAAATTGACCTGGTCTTTATTAATTCTCTCTCCGTACAGCATTCGCCAACGGATGATAAAGGAATAGTTACTTTGGCTGCAAAAGGTGTTATCCATTAACTTGTAATCTCGAATAATTTTCCATCCCTAAATAGGGTGAAAAACTTTATGCACACTACTTAATGCCAGTCACTGCTCGACCTTAAGTAATTAGTCATCAGACATTTGGTGTAGCCAAGTTTTCCCATACAAGAATTATGACTTTCATAATGCTCAAGTGGCGTTTTGCCGGAGGAACTAAGTATATATAGTATGTTAGTGCAGTTGTAGTGGGAGTAGTGCTGTGTGCCCTCCCCAAATCGAGGGCTTGGGATGAAACCTCCCTCGGTTATGATTCATATGAATGGCTACAGTGAACTAAATATTAAGTGACTTCATATATAGGACACACCCGCCCCGCCCGCCGTTACAATCAGGGCCAGGATAATAGCAATTCATTTGGGAATTATGAGGAAAAAGTATTCTTTGGAAGTCGGAATATTATAAAGAATATATGATACATTTGAGGGCAAAAGCAACGGTTATTATCGATATTTGGGACTATCGATCATTCGATTTCTGATACGTTCATCACTAGCACATAAACAACAGAGGTCCTAAAGCGATACAAAAAGATATGACTCAGAGAAAACTTAAAATATTACTTGTATAGAATCATATTTATGTAATCTTATTTACTGTCCAATGTAGTATCAACGCTGTATACTTTTAAGGCCCTTCTAACCATTCCAAAACTTCAGTTAAATATCAACTACTAGTATTTGCACCTGTGCTGTGCGATACACCTCGATATATACACATTTCTATATGAGGAGTTGTGCGGAAAAGCCACCCTCGCAGTCGAAAATGCCTCACGGGAGCAGAGCACACACAACACACACACACACACCGTTAAAGCAATTTCATTTTCGGTTCGCTTTTGTTGCAGGACAATGAAGCATTGCCAACCATTTCCCTGTCCACATTTCCAATCAGGCAAACTACAGCACGGAACTAAGTGCAAAGAGTTGCCAGGTCTGAGTCGGAGACGGTGATCGATATCGAAATCAGAATCGATCACATAAACACTTTCGCTTTCCAATCGAACGGAAAACAGAAGCCGAAACCTACTTTATATTTGCCTGAGCAATTCCCTGCGTTTTCCCCTTGATTTTACTTGACTTTTCGTTTTTCATTCATGTTTATCTCTTTTTTTTTTTTGCATTTTGAGGCTGCATTTCCGGCATTTGACTCTATTTTCAGTATCTTTTGATGTCTGGAGCAGAGGCGAAAAATATTGTTGCACGGATACTTTGAAGATCTGGCGAATATATATGCTTTTTTTGGGGATTTAATGAGTTGTAGTAAGCCCATAAAATTTGGATTACTTCTTGTGTGTGTTCTGCAGTTGTTTTATTTAAATTAAATTTCATTCAAGTTTAGCCACATTCTTAACGATATAATGCAGGCATTCAAGTAGTTTAAGATGAATTACTTTGCTGCTTATATACAAGTATAATTAATTCCTATTACTATAATTAAATGCGTGAAAACCTGAAAAGAAACTGGAGTGATACATTGAGTTCGCTTTAGAACCATTCACTTCTGTCCGCATACTTGTCTGACTCAGTGTCTATAAATCGCGAATAAGATCAATTAGTCATTGTCGCCACAAGAGGGTTAATAAGCTCAAGCTCAAGCTCACCTAGGTTAAAATGTTTACTTAATTTATGCACATTGTTCAAGCCAAATTAGGTTTGGGTACATAAAAAATAAAAAAGAAGCAAGGTTAGAAAGTAGAGCCCCGGGTGCAGGGTTGCATTTAATTGTCATCCTGCAAGGATTTCTTTTGCCCCTTTATTACCAATCTAAAAACTCCTTTTCAAGCTGTTTGGAGTGAGAACTTTTCCTGAGTGCCAGTGCTGGTCCTGGTCTTGTTGCTGTTACGGTTGACACGTGTCCTGGACAAGGAATGGGTGTGGCTGGTCCTATCTGCGTTGTGCATCTGTGGATCCTGCCCTGCATTTAATTGCCCAGCACTTCCTCCCTGAACTCAGTCTCTCGCTGGGATAATTGTTTTTAATTTTTGTGTGTAAACCATATTTTGTGCACCATTTAATGCGTGACATAATTTTCAAGATTTCTGGGGAATTGTCCATCAAATATTTACGTAAATATGCAAGTAGAAACCACAACTTGAATTAGTGATTAATAATTGAGTATTTAATCAAAGCAAAGCTCATAACATTTTTTTAAAAATAACTTTACTTTGATCTTGATTACCCTTTTTCTTATTTTTTTTTATCTTTTTATTGGCTGCTTGTGTATATAATTCAAGTTTATTATTTCGACAGAGACGTGACTTATGGCCACCAGCGATGAAATATAAGTTAAGATTGTATGTGACCAAATGGCAAATATTTCCGGCCATTTATCGGTACAATATATGACCGACCGACCAACGACCGGTAGAACAAATCGGAAAAAAACTGGAAAAACCATTTGAAGGAGATGGCTAGGTAAACAATAGAACAGAAATCGGATCGGTTGGAAATAGAGCTCTCTATATACTCGGTAGCCGTTACGCGTCAACAATTTTACAAAACCAAGCAGAAAATACAAAAAAATAGAATTCATCAATGGGAAATAAAACCGAAAACGAGTTTAGAAATCGTGCCCCGTCGTAATATATAATTAACAAACACTAATGGCAATAGAAATGGTAAGTAAGTAAGCTAAGCAAAAAAAAATGTATTTCTAAATATATGCAAGCCTGCCCATTATTATTAGAAAGGTTATATAACTTTTATGAAAATCGAAATCGTGCCTAACTGCGAAAGGCTAATGGCAATTAGGAAAATTGCCAGACTTACTGATTTTATTACAAAAATGTTATGCAAAAGGCGCCAATACCCTAACCAAATATGGCACGAAATATCAATTAAAATATACATTTGAGAATCTAGAAAAACTATAAGATATATATAAGATTTAGGTTCTCCAAAATTAAACTCAAGAACAAATCAAGCTTTAAAAGAGATACTTTTATGTGAAATAATCTAATATTATATTAAATGGATCACACCTTATTCAGTATATAGTTTTTCGTTGTGTTCTAATTTAATTCAAGCCCAGAGTCTGAAGACTTATATCTATTATTGCCGTTATAGCCTCTATATAGTGTAGACAGTAATTTAATTCAGAGTTTAATGTTCATTTGCTTGTCGTTCCCTCAGGGTCTTTGTATTCCATTCAAAAAGATAAATACTACATCCGCATGAACAATACCGATGCGAAATAATTAAATTTGATTAACATGGGAAAGACCAACGACAAAACCGAAGAACAGAGAGAAAACAGCACCAAGAGATTTCCATGTGGGTGAGATATGCGCAAATGTGGGATCACAAATAATAAATAATAAATAAATAAATAAACTCATGGTAATGTTTGCGGAGTCTTGCGGCATTGATTGCACTCCAATGTAGGCAGTTAATTAAATAAATTTATCTGTTTGCATCGACCATACTATCTGTGTGAAATATATGGATAGGATATTATTATACATTATAGTTTGTAGTTTAAGCCTATAAAATTATATATTTTATTGAAATAGTGTGTATGTTATAGTTATAAATAGTAATGTATTGATATTTTTTAAATGCAAAAGGGCTCAAATATGAAGGAAAGATTACTATGTGTGTGAAATATATGGATAGGATATTATTATACATTATAGTTTGTAGCTTTAGTCTATAAAATTATATATTTTATTAAACTAGTATGTATGTTATAGCTATAAATAGTAATGTATTGATATTTTTTAAAGGCAAAAGGGCTCAAATATGAAGGAGAGATTACTATGTGTGTGAAATATATGGATAGGATATTATCATACATTATAGGTTGTTGCTTTAGTCTATAAAATTATATATTTGATTAAAATAGTGTGTATGTTATAGTTATAAATAGTAATGTATTGATATTATTAGAAGCATTTAGTAGCATTAATTATTAGAAGCATTAGATAATTAAATGCAAAAGGGCTCAAATATGAAGGAGAGATTTTTAAGAAGTTGATGGCAAAGGGTGCCACGATTGGGCATCCCTGCTAGACAAGTTCAAAGAGTCAATTCATATATATATATATATATATATATACAGCTTTTGACTATGGTTTCGGACCTCAAATTCAAATAAAAGTATCATAAACAATATAAGATATGGCAAAGATATTCGGTTGGGGTTTTGGGTGCTATTAAGCCAACCGCTGTCGTGTTTTTAGGCCGCTTTAAGCCGCTCGCTCACCTTTAGGGTAAATGCTGCCAGTAGCGCCAGACTCCAGAGCCAGCAATGTTGTGGAACGGCTTTCTGTCTTTTGAGTCGGATTCTGGTGGTGGCCTTACTGAGCTGGTACAACATCTTGGGGCCGTTGTTGCTATTTGGGGTCCGCTCCTCTCTTCTGGTTTTTATTTTGTTGCTGTCGCTGCTGCTACCCCTTTTATTTTGTTGTTGTTTTATTTGTTATTTTGCCAGTATTTTGTGCGATTTTTGGGCTTCGTTTGTTGGATTTGCTGCTAGTTTCTCTCGATTTCGGGGCTTTTCAGCGCGAGTTTAGTCTTTACTTTGATTAAATGCATTGTTTTTAAGTTGTCTCGCCGGACCCGGAACCAAAAACAGTTGTTAATTTCGTTTAAAAGTTTTGTTTTTAACATTTACTCAACATTTTGTTTATATTATTCTGCAAGAGAGTAGGGATTTTAAAAAACCACAATGGTAGGGAGAGTCAGAGGGAGACACCTGATTTTTCTGGCTCCCTCTTTACCTGTCCAGCTTTCCTCTTATTCTCATCTTCTCTAAGCTTTTGCATATATTCTTTAAATATTTTTTTCTTGGCAAATTCCACAAAAAAAAGTCTTTTATGTAAAGAAATTATTAATAATACTTTTAGAACTGACATCTATGTTTAATTTTTTGTTAGGAGAAACTGACATTTTATAATTTAATTATAATATATTAAGCTTTTAAGCGTTTAAGCGTTTTTGTTTTAAAGTCGTCCATTTATTTGACTTAAATCTCAGGCCTGATAAGTTAAATTATTATTAAAATAATAATTAATTGCACTGCCTTGTGCAATGCCAAATAATAATAATATAATAAATGCTGATCAACAATTTAGTCTCCGCTGACGTCATTGCAAAAATTTAAACGATAGCAGCGGGCGAAATAAAACATATAAATATCAAAAATAAATAAAAACTAATCGCCAAGAAAACCGGTTTTGCAGAAATCAAGACGATGCACCGGAAATAATTTGGATAACTCTTGGAGAACTCTTAAAAGTTGATATTATAAAGAAAAATATCTTATTTATCTTCTAAAGAATAATACTAGGGATATTTTTAACTAGTTTAATTTAATAAAATCTAGCTTGAGTTTACAAGAAAGTCCCTAATTCTTCCTAACACATATGAATACTTTTTTCAGTGTAAGCTGTAAGAATTTCAAGTCCAATTCTTTCATTTCTTTTCTGTGTATTTTTTTTATTTATTTTTAAATGAAATAAATAGTTATGATTTGCCTTTATTTTGCGTGTACTTATTGTTATTGTTGCCATGCAAAAAAAGACCTTCAACTTTGTGGCCAAGAGACAGAGATCGAGAGAGCAGCAGCCGAAGAGAGCACTCAAAAGCGGATCATCTGATTGATCTTTTGTAAGAGAGCGGGAGCAAGTGAAGAGAGAGCTTTGGCAATAAACAAAAACAAAACAAAACAAGTTTATATTTATGTATATTTCTTCACAATTGAGGGCTTAAAACACGAATGTGGGACAAGTTTCTTTGCGTGTTAAGCAAATTAATATTGATTAAATAAGAGGTTATTTCAAAAATCAGCGAGCGAGAACCGGAAGTGGAGAAATTCGAAAAGCAGAGGCTGCGAGGGAGGGAGAAAGCAGAGGCATGCGAAAAAGGAATAATATGCGTAGGTGTTGCTCTCTCCCTCTCTCTATCTCTCCCTGTCGCTCTCCCTGCCTGGTTGTCTGTCTGCATGTCTCGTTTTGTTATTGTTGCGTCGCACGCACACTCGCACACACATACACCGACACAAACAAACAACTCTCAATTTCTGCTTTTACTTTAAGCTTTATTTCGGCATTTCTTTTCTTACTTCTTCCACTGCACCAACAAAATTCATGCGTGTATTTTTGTTGTTTGGTTATTGTAAAAAAAAACACGAAATACAACATTGCCACCATAACAAAATCATTTTAAAACACACACGTACGTTTTGTGTATTTTATATTTTTTGAAACCGTCGCCGCGGGTAAAAAAATAACAAAAACCGAACGCATACGCACGGAAGACATGCAACACAAAAAAATTACTTTTCGAATGGCTCGCTTGCACTTGTATTTATAGGCTTCTTCAAAATCCGAGCCATAACGAAGGCTGCCGATTGGACTCTCTCAACAGCCGAGAGAGACTGCGAGAGAGATGTAGTTGGTGAATCTCAAATTTGAATGTTCCGATTGGAATACAGCTGCAAAAATATCGATGTTATTATCGATACAATCCAACATCGATGCAGTCACGTCCGATTGGACCATATGAGTAGTGGGACCAGGCACACAGGTGGCAGTATTAGCGAGCCTTGTTTATTTTTGAGACACTTTATTTTCATTTAATGAGATAGTTAGTTAATGTTTTTACGTTCTACGTGTTGTGCAACACCTTTAAATACTTGATAATTAATTCTTCGGAAAATTAATTAAATGTTTTAAGTTGCCCGCGTAGTGGTGCTACATGCATATGTAAACTTTTTCCACCCGGCCACACTAACCAACACAGCTGCCAGAAGAAGAAGAAGCAGCACGTGCACGCTGTTGATTCAAAAAAGTTTTTTGTTTTCTTAACTAGATTTTAGATAAATAGCGTAATCAGGATGACAAAACCGGCGCCGAAAGTGCGTCCGAAGCAGAAGGTGCCGCACAAGCGCTACTTCGACACAGAGAAGGCCACCGACAATGACGACGGAGGCCTGGAGCGCGTAAAAGTAAGGCGCAAAAGTCAACAGAATTTCGTTGGCGACTTCATCAAGATGCAAAACAAGGCCAGGAAGAAGCCTTTGGGGCGTCCATCGTTTGAGAAAAAGGCACCCAAGAAGCCGGAGGAAGCGGACACAGCCGAGCCCAAGCCCAAGAGGAATCCCATTCCTCAGGAGCTCATGGACAAGTACTCGCGCGGCGAGAAGGTGCAGCCGAAGGGCGTGAAAACGCGCCACTTTAAGGAACAGCAGACGCGCAAGGAGGTGTACCTTGAGTACGCCACCGAGCAGGCGGCGCGCACAGAGCTGCTGCTGCAGGAGGTGGCCGGCCAGCTGGAGCCGGACGAGGGCGAGACCACGGCCGAGTTACGGCAGGCGGAGATCGCGGAAAATGTGGACATGCAGTCAGCGGCCAAGCACTTCAGTTTGAGCATGGAGCACGGCCCCTACCAGATGCGCTACACCAAGAACGGCCGCCACCTGCTGCTGGGCGGACGCCGCGGACACGTGGCGGCCTTCGACTGGGTCACCAAGCGGCTGCACTGCGAGTTCAATGCGATGGAGAGCGTCGAAGATGTGCAGTGGCTCCACCTGCCCACCATGTACGCCGTGGCACAAAAGAGCTGGGTGTACATCTACGACAAGAAGGGCACCGAGCTGCACTGCATCAAGCGGCTGTCGCGGGTGAACCGGCTGGACTTCCTGCCCTACCACTTCCTCCTGGCCGCCGGCAGTTGCACTGGCTACGTCTCCTGGCTAGATGTCTCCGTGGGCGAGCTGGCTGGCAACTTCAACACGAACCTCGGCGACATTCGCCTGCTACGCCACAATCCCAGCAACGGTGTCCTATGCATTGGCGGCGGCCGCGGCGTCGTGTCCATGTGGTCGCCCAAGGTGCGCGAGCCGCTGGCCAAGCTGCTGTGCCACTCCACAGCCATGACAGCGTTGACTGTGGACCCGAAAGGCCAGCATCTGGTCACCGCGGGCCTGGATCGTGCCGTCAAGGTGTGGGACATCCGGATGCTGGTCCAGGATAAGCCGCTGACCCACTTCCAACTGCGTCTGCCCGCCAACGAGCTGGATGTGTCGCAGCGCGGCATGCTGGCCCTGTCCCAGGGCACCTACTTGGAGACTTATGCCGATCTGCTGTCGGGCGGCGGCACTGGCGACCGACAGAAGCTGCCCTATATCCGCCAGCGCTGCGATGCATTCGTTCACGGGCTGCGCTTCTGTCCGTACGAGGATGTGCTCGGTGTGGCCACCGCCAAGGGATTCCAGTCGCTGCTGGTGCCCGGCTCCGGGGAGCCTAACTTTGATGCCATGGAGGACAATCCGTATGAGACGTCGAAGCAGCGGCGCGAGCACGAGGTGCACGCGTTGCTTGAGAAGATCCCGCCCGAGCTGATTACACTGGACCCGCACGAGATCACCGGCGTGGATGCGCCCACACTGCAGGAAAAGATCGATGCCAAGCGCAAGCTCTTCCACGTCAAGGCGCCGCGCATCGACATGAAGACTCGCCACAAGATGAAGGGACGTGGTGGCAGCGCCAAGG
Organism: Drosophila pectinifera; assembly: GCA_008042775.1. Classification (NCBI taxonomy): domain Eukaryota; kingdom Metazoa; phylum Arthropoda; class Insecta; order Diptera; family Drosophilidae; genus Drosophila; species Drosophila pectinifera. Next base: position 95,806 of record VNKC01003975.1, on the reverse strand, counting down.
CGGCACGCAACAAGCAAATCGTCAAGGACGCCAAGCGCAAGGTGAGTAGTCCTGACTGGGTTTCTCAAGCTGATTATAATGAACTCTTTCTTGTGTTTCCGCAGGAGTTCATTGCCGAGGTGCGCCAGGCCAAGCAGAGTGTGATCAAGGAGCATGCGGTGAAGGAGGCCAAGACCAAGACCAGGGCACCGCGCTCCGTGCTGGATCGATTCAAACCGAGGGCTCCGAAGAAGCCAAAAACCTGAGTGGAGAGACAAGAAAAATAAAACTAATTCTAGAAGCCAACTTAGCTGAAAACTGTGCTTGTTTTTCTGGGAAAAATAATCCATGTATCCCTGCTGGTTCGATACCATCCAAGTTGCTTCCTAAAAGCAACAGAAAACGGCTAGAAACAGCCCCAATTCCAGAATAACCTGGCTAACAACGCTGCTATACGGTTAATATTTAATTTAATAGTTCAACAAGTTCTTACAACTTATAAACTATGATGCTTAGCCTAATATTCTGCCTCAAAGAAGTTATTTTGGAAGAATAAGACCTAGTCATAGGCCATCACGGCCTTCAGGTAGCTGGCAATCCGTTGACCGTTCTCCTGCTCCTCCAGCGCCTTCAGGGCACGCTCCAGCTGGCCCTGCCCGTCTGTCCTCTTAGCGTAGTAGAAGAGATTTATGATGCGCTTCTGGTTCTCGAACCGATCAACCTCGCCATTGTCGCCCGTGACATGTAGGTGGGCCAGGTGACTGACAACCTCTCCAGCGACCTGGATCAGAGCCTTCATAAAGACCATGTTCAGCTGGCGACAGAGCGTGGCCATGGCCAGCAGTGTGCCCTCGCCCACCGTCGGCTTGAGCAGCAACTGGGGCAAGTAGCCCAGGAAGGCGGCGAATCTGTCGGCGCCACCAAAGCGGGCGTACAAATCCGATCGCTGCACGATCTCGCACAGCAGGCTGAGCACCCGGGTGGCCACACCCTCGCGAGTGGTGAATCGCTGACTCACATAGGCCGCTATTGCGGCGCTCAGCAAGTTCGTCAGGGGCTCCGCCACAATATCCAGCAGGACCTTGGCATTGTCCAAGAGCAGGGCACGCAGCGAGGCAACCAGCAGTAGCTGCTGTTCCGGAGGCAGTGCGCTCGAAAGCTCCAGGGTCTGCTGAACGTAGGAAACAAGGTGGTTAAACAGCTGGGAGTGCTTCTGGCCGGGTTGGGGAAAGAACTGGCAGGTTAGCTGGATAATAGTCAGGTTCTGTGGCAAGCACAGCTCGCCGCCATCCGACGGGCCCTTGTCCTTGGCCTTGGCAGCCTTCTTGCCGGCTGCGACGGGAATCTGTTGGTAGGGAAAGCGGCTGCCGTCTTTGGCCAGAAAGTTGAGCAGGAACTTCTGCGAGTAGTTCGTCCGCATCCAAGTGCTCAGCTCTCGCGTGCTATTGGTCGCCTCGTGCTGACTGATCAGCGTCCAGAGCAGGCTCATCAGGCCCACCACCACGTGCAGGCTGGTCGCCGCATCCTGGGCGAGCAATGGCTGCTGCGGTTGTGGCCGCACTTCCAGCCAGTTGTCCTGCAGCAGTGGCATCAGCTGCTCCACGTATGTCTGCAGACGGCTGCCCTCGGCAGTCAACTTCGTCTCGTTGAGGATGGCGTGTAGATCACGCGTATCCGGGTGGAAGGGTAAGAGCACGTTGTAGTACTGCGGCCGCATCTCCTCGAAGTGAACAACGCGGACTGGAGCTGTTGTCTTGGAGCTCTTGCCGCCGTGCTGCACCAGAGTGCCGAGGATCTGCTGAAGGCGCAGCAGCACCTTTGTGCGCCACTTGACCGTTGTCTGCTTGCCCTGGCCCAGATTAAGGGTGAGCGTGCGGTTAGAGCGCTCGTTATCATGCCGAGAGCGGGAGATCATGTCAATGAAGTTGCCAATGATGACGCTGGCATTGCGCTCCGCCAGCAGCTCGGGCGGCACGCGCACCAGCAGCACGTCCAGCATCAGCAGCGAGTCCTCCTGGATGGCGGGCAGGACATGGGTCATGGCGCAGCGCAGGTACGTGGCAATTACATGGAAAAACGGCGCCACAGCCGACGGCTGGAGGGCCTCGAGCAGGACATCGAGCGTCTTGAACGACTCCTGGCGCGCCGACTGCTCCATGTCCAGGGCGCCGGCCGCAATGCCCTGGAACAGGGCGTTTAGATGACCAATTAAGTGCTCCGCATTGCCGGCTTTCAGTGAGTCTCGGACATTGCGCAGCGCATCCGTGCGGAACTTGACGCTGTGGTGCTTCAGGCGCGACAGCGTCTCCTTCAGGTTGAACTGCCGCTGGCCCGTCTCCGTGTAGGAGGATTCCTTTAGCTGCTCCTGGATCTGGATCTTGCGCACCTTGAAGTCCGTCTTTGTCACGTTCAGGCCCTTGGGCAGCTTGGCTCCCTTCAGCTTCACCTTGGCCTTCTCCGCCCGCATATTCTTCTTGTGGTGGCCGCCCATTCTCAGCCGGGATATGGGATTGGGGATTGGGAAAAACGAACGAAAGTTGCAAACAAATCCAAGAAATTCAAACACAAAACATGTGCGCTCTCTGCTTCTTCGCATGCAGTGTTGCCAGACCAGCCCAAATGTGTATTTTGATTAAAACGAAACAAATTTAGATAGTAAACAGAATAAATACTGGACTTTATTAATGACAACCAAGTTTAAACAGTTGTTTATTTAAAACATAGAGGGAATGATAACATTTCCAGTTTCCATTCCAAAGTTCTGGACTTTATTAATGACAACCAAGCTTAAACAGTTGTTTATTTAAAACATAGAGGGAATAATAATATTTCCAATTTCCATTCGCTTGTGGTGCTGCCAGACGTTTTACGCTCTGGGATTGCAACGCCCGTGTGAGACGGCCACACTGACGCACACCAAACTCTGCGCGAAAAACATTCGCAAATATTTAATGCAAATTCCGGTGCGCGCTCGTTTTTGCTAGCAGATTACAGGCTACTAACCGGCAACCAGAGGCCAGCACTTCTCCATGCGGCTCCTCAAGCCGGGCTGGGTGCATCACGATGGTGAGTTAGCCCCCCGTTGGCTGGTTAAGCCGGCAAATCCCTCCCGCCTTTGGTCAAAATGTGTGTTTACCCGCCCCGTACCGTGTGTTTTTGTGTTTTTTCCCACAGACAAACAGATATTCTCGGTGGATATCCATCAGGATTGCACGAAATTCGCCACCGGCGGGCAGGGCCAGGACTGCGGACGCGTTGTCATATGGAATCTGCTGCCGGTGCTGTCGGAGAAGGCGGAGCTGGATCCTGCCGTACCGAAGATGTTATGCCAAATGGACCAGCACTTGGCCTGTGTCAACTGTGTGCGCTGGTCGCAGAATGGCCAGAACCTGGCCTCCGGCTCGGACGACAAGCTGATAATGATCTGGCGCAAAAGTGCCGGGTCCAGCGGTGTCTTTGGTACCGGCGGCATGACAAAGAATCACGAGTCCTGGAAGTGCTTTCACACGCTGCGCGGCCATGACGGCGATGTCCTCGATCTGGCCTGGTCGCCCAACGACGCTTACCTCGCCAGCTGCGGCATCGACAACACGGTGATCATCTGGGACGCCCAGGCCTTCCCGCACTCGGTGGCCACGCTCAAAGATCACACGGGCTTGGTGAAGGGCGTCTCCTGGGACCCGGTGGGCAGGTATTTGGCCTCGCAGTCGGACGATCGCAGCATCAAAATCTGGAACACACTGGACTGGAACGTGACGTACTCGATAACTGAGCCGTTCGAGGAGTGCGGCGGCACCACGCACTTTCTGCGACTGTCCTGGTCGCCGGATGGCCAGTATCTGGTCTCTGCCCACGCCATGAACGCCGGCGTGCCCACGGCACAGATCGTAGAGCGCGTGGGCTGGAAAACGGACACGGACTTCGTGGGCCATCGCAAGGCGGTGACGTGCGTGCGCTTCCACAACTCGATCATGCAGCGCCCGGCAGGCGACGGCAGTCCCAGCAAGCCGCTGCACTATTGCGTCCTGGCGGTGGGGTCGCGAGACCGCTCGCTGTCCGTCTGGATGACGGCGCTGCAGCGTCCCATGGTCGTCATCCATGAACTGTTCAACGACAGCGTCCTGGACCTATCCTGGGGCCCGAAGGAATGTCTGCTGATGGCCTGCAGTGGTGATGGCACCATCGCCTGCCTGGAGTTCGCCGAGGAGGAGCTAGGCAAGGCAATCACGGATGCGGAGAAGCATGCCATCTTCCAGAAGATGTACGGCCAGGGCTATGGCACTGGCTTGGGCCGCCAAATGGCCTTGGAGCATCCAAAGCGGCTGCTCCAGTCGCAGGGTGGCGGGCCGCCGCTGCTGGAGACCAGGTCCCTCAAGTTCCCGCTGAGCCAGGAGTCCAATCAGCGACCCATTAGCAAGCAGACTGAAACGAGGACCAAGGATGGCAAGCGCCGAATCACACCCATGTTTATACCCCTCCATGAGGACGGGCCGACGTCGATCGCCACCAGTCTGGTGTCCTCCGCCGCAACGCTCACATCCAGTTCGGTGCCCTGTGGCGCCAGCATTGCGACCTCTGTGCCCACTGAAGGCGCTGCCACGCCCCTGATGCCCGAGCCCCTGGTTAGCAAAGCGGACCAGGGACGTCTCGACTCCAGGCTCAAGACAATGCCCACCTCCCAGCGCCGACAGTCGGTGCCCTTCGATCCCGGCCAAGCAGCTGGCGGCGAGCTGCCGCGATCCCCGCGGCTGGAGGATCACCAGAGCAGCACAAACGCTGCGCCCAATCTCAATGTCACGGCCACCGGGCGCAGTGAGTTCGTTAAGGCCGCCCTCGACTATCGCCTGCACGTGCAGAATGGACACTTGAAGACGAATCACGGCATGCTGGCCAAGGTGACGGCCTCCGACTCGAAGGAGATGCTCTGGGAGTTCTACGTGGGATCACCGGTGGTGAATCTGAATCTATGCGGGAAATACGCCATGCTGTGCTCCCTGGACGGGAGCATGCGACTGATTTCCATGGAGACGGGCTGCCCGGTGTTTCCGGCGATCTCCCTGACCAGTGCCGCCGTCCATTGCGCCTTTGTGAGTCGAGTCGAGTGGAGTCCCAAAAGCCAGCTCAATTAAGCTATAATCTTTCCCTTTGCATATTGTTACAGAGTCCGGACAACAGTTTAGTTGGCGTGCTGACCGAGTGCGGACTGCTGCGCATTTGGGACATCGCCAGGCGGGTGATCAGCCTGGCCGCCGGCTGCTCGGAGCTGTTGAATAAGCATGGAACTGCCGTTCAGTTCGCTGTGACGGATCAGGGAATGCCGCTGATCGGCTTTCCCAGTGGCAACTCGTACTCATACTCGACCAGCCTGCAATCGTGGCTGGTGCTGGCCACCAAGGATGCGATTATGTACCACGGCATCCGCGGAACACTGCCCCGGGACATGGACCAAGTGACGGAGAAGTTTCCGCTGCTCAGCATGCAGGCGAGCAGTCAGAATTACTTTTGCTTCACCGGTGGCATGGAGCTGTAAGTAGCAAGTCCTTTACTCCTTGAATTACTCGTAACCTCTCCCTGGACATTCGCTTTGCAGGAGGAACTCGGAGGCCTGGCAGCAAAGCGCCAAGATTCGGTTCATTGAGAACCAGATCAAGTTGTGCGAGGCCCTCCAGTCCCTGGACGAGCTGAAGCACTGGCACAAGATGCTCACCTTCCAGCTGGCCACGTACGGCTCCGAGAAGAGGATGCGCCTGTTCCTGGACGATCTGCTGAGTACTCCGGAGCCGGGCATACCGGAGGTAAGATAATCTCTCCTCCTCCTTTCTGTTTAAGTGCCTTCCTCATATTGCCATCTCGCTCTAGGTCGTGCCCAAGCTGGAGCTGATGCAGTGCGTGCTGGACACCCTGAAGCCGCACTCCGAGTGGCAGCGCATGTACTCCGAGTATGTGGAGTTGTTGGAGGAGTGCAAGGAGGAGAGCAATATCAACAGCAAGGAGGTATTTGCCACTCCAGCGCCGCCACTGCCCAAAGCTGTGACATCACCGCCAGCGGGTTCACCTCCCGACGGCGGGCCGCCCAATGGCGATGATGTGGCGGCGGGAGGAGAGGAACCCACTGGGAGCAAGGGAGCTGGAGTGCCACCGGCTCTTGCCACCGTCGCAAACACAAGCACGGGCACGGGCACAACGACAACCACCGGCAACGCCCTCGCTACCGCTACCAGTTCCTCATCCTCAGGCTCAGGATCATCCTCATCCGGCTCCGGTTCGTCCTCATCATCGTCATCCTCCTCCTCATCGCTGTCGGTGCCACCGCCCGCTCCTAGTCTCTCGCCGGAGATCCAAGTCCTGGACTCGCCCACCGTCTGCATAGACGAGCTCTTCTCAGCCTCATCCTCGCTACCTCCGTTGGACACGTTTCCCACGCCAGTTTCGCCATCGTCAACATCCGGCGGAGCTGCATCCACATCTCCGCCAGCAGAAGTAGCAGCAGCGGCAGCTCTAGCAGCCACCGTTTCCAGTTCCAAAGCCGTTTCAACGGATCAGACATGAGACGAAAGACTCTACTAACCCCAGCCCCCACGCCCCATTAATTTTTGTTGTATTTCCCTCAGCTTTAAGCACTTACTGTATAAAATCTTTCTACCGATTTACATATTAATTAGGAATCGCCGCTTCACCTCTTTTACAACAATCCACATCCGTTTATATTTGTATTTCTTAAATATGTAAAGCATTAAATGATAGAACAAATTGTGTATGAAAGAAATGTTTCCTTGTGCAGGAATATCATGCGACCGCTTAGGATTAAGGATCAAAGTATATATTAAACACCAGCGCTCCTAGGAAACCCTTGACTGAACACATCACTTGGTTGCCTTTCGCTTCGGCCTGGCCTTGTACGTTCTTCTAGTAATGAGACTTAAACGGAGGAGAGCTGATTACAGGGTCTTTAATGCAGTCACTTTCTAATCCCATTCGAGAGTAAGACACACCTTCGCCGGCTTAGAATTGTTTAATACAGTAACTTTCTATACTTAAAGGAAGGATCTGTAAATGGGGCGTTAGGCCTACCACAAAAAAGGATCTCTGGCAATGTTCCCCAACCCGAGAATCCCATTCGAGAGTAAGAGACACCTTCGCCGGCTTAGATTTGTTTAATGTAGTAACTTTCTATACTTAAAGGAAGAATCTGTAAATGGGGCGTTAGGCATACCACAAAAAAGGATCTCTGGCAATGTTCCCCAACCCGAGAATCCCATTCGAAAGTAAGACACACCTTCGTCGGCTTAGATTTGTACTCTATATATTCTGCACTCTAATCGATCGTTACACTAGCGTAACAGCGTATATAATATAATATAATATATAATCGGTCGCGACAACAAATGGATTGTGCGCCAACAAAGCCATACATATGTAAATATGTATGTATATGTATATATGTGTATATTATCCGATTGCTCGGCTGAAGAACTTGGTTGTAAACTCTAAACAATGTAATTACGATTTGCGCATGATTGCTGAAAGGGGATGGCTCCAACCGAAAAACTGGCCCAACTGCCTGGCCAAGGACTAACCATAATCATCCGACGACAGTCGCGGTAGCCGTGACCGCCGTCGCCTCTGGCTATTGGGCCGCATAGTGTGGACCCGGCGTTGGTACGCTCTTCAGCGGCGAATCGAACTCGATCGGTGGCGCCTCAATAACCGGCGTCTCCGCTGCCCCGGTCCCGATACGTTCCTGCAGCGTCTCATACAGCTTGTGGATGTGCTCGTTATGTGCCGTCGTTGGCTGCATAGCCTTCATCAGGGTGGCCAGCCGTCCGGCCGGCATCTTGTTGTGCACATACCACAACAGCTTCAGCATGTGTCTGGAGGTCACGTTCTCGCGCGTTAGTCCCGCAAAGATGAACTCGTCGAAGAGAGTTGTGCAGAAGTCCGCTGTGGCGAACTCCTCGCTCATGGGGATAAGAAGGGCGATCTGTAAGCAGGTAAAGTTAATTACAAACTAAATAACTGAATGAACAAAGACACAACTGTGCCGTGCCCTTACAAGAGAGTGCAGGAAGGGATCTTCGTAGGCACGGTCGTCCTTGCAGGCTGAAAGGATTTCCAGGACGCGCAGCACACCCACGCGATCCTTCAGCCGGGCTGTGTGCAGCGTATAATACATGGCCAGAATGCTAGCCACAGAACTCTCCTGTATGTATGCCTCCACCGCGTCCGGCGCCGGGCCCGAGTGCTCGATGGTGGTCAGGGCGGACTCGCGCTCGTCTGGAGGCAGTTTGGCGTGCAGGCTGCGGCACTGGTCGTCCACCATGAGGGACATGAGGGCGGGCAGGAACTTGGTAACGACCTGGCAGTCCAGCTTCGGCTCCTTGAAGTCTTGCGAGTCGATCATCACCCAGGCACTTAGGCCCAAGGCCAGCATCCTCAGCAGCAGGATGAGGATCTGATTGTCGCGCGGCATACCCTCGTTATTGATCAAATGGTGCAGTATCTTAATGGCCGAGGTGGCCAGAAAGTTAATGGCGTACGGATCGCACAGCGTCATGGAGAGATCACCCAGGACCTGCTCCTGGCCGCGCTTAATATTATCGAGGAAGCCCTGCAGTTCGCGCGATCGCTTAATGTCCACGTTCTTTTCACGAATGCAGGCATCCAGGCACCAAGTGAACTTGTGGCAGGGATCTATCGAGATGATCTCCTGCACCTCGAGATCGTGTAAGGCCATCAGCAGCTCCGCTCGCAGCGTGCAGTAGTGGACGTTGCGGGTGCGGAGAAAGAGCGTGCGCAGAAACTGCAGCACCATGTCGTACAGCTTCACGCTGGTCCCAATCATGTTGGCCAGCTTCTGCACCACCTCGCCCTGCCGCCGCACCTTGGGCGTGGGTTGGAAGAACAGATTGTTGAGGTTGGTGTGGTCGAACAGGATGTGCTCCTTCTCGCGGATATACTGCGACAGCAGCGGCGACACCTCGTCGCCAAACAGCGACTGGTTGTCGCGCCAGATTTGCCGCTTCACCTCCGTGTCCGTGTCGGCGTACAGCTCGCGGTCGCGCACAAGAATCTTGAGGTACTTGTCGTCTATGTGCTGTGTGTTGCGCAAAATGGCCATCACCACCGGTCGCAGCGACTTGACCCGGACCACGGGAAAACTCTTATTTAGCAGCTCCTTCAGCTTCTTGTCCCGCTCGCGCGGCTCCTTCTGGCCCATCTCGTTGATGTGCGCTATCAGCTTGTCCCGCAGCTCCTCCATCAGCGAGGTGTGAAAGTCCAGCCGGCGCACGCCGTGCAGGTCGAGGAGAGGCAACATTGGTCGTAACGAAGGCAGCAGCACGCCGTTCTCCAGCTGCAAGGGGGCGACAACACAGGACGAGAGTTAGGTGGAGTCAGGAAACACAACACACGTACAGTTTTGGCGCCCATTTCTGCAACGTAAACAAACCTGGAAACTCTCTATGGCTTTCAGCGGATCCGTGCAGGAGGTGAGGGCTTCGCGCAAGTACGCCTGGCCCGGTATGTTGACGTCCTCCAGCCCGGTTCCATTATTTTTCGCCGGCGTGCTCATTTTTTTCATAAAATCATATACAATTCGTTCCGTCGGCTTTTTGCGTAGAGCTGGGTCAACCCCCACGATGGTATCGTCACATCGATACATTTTCGTGCGATATTTGGTTCCGATAGCTGTAGCGGCTTAATTTTTTTGTTATAATTCCAATTTTGGTTTCTTGGGGGATGCCAGCTTCTTTTTATATAATACACGCAACAATTAAATGCCCAACTTATATTCCAGCACAAGCTTTCGTTAAACTTACAACGCTTTTATATTTTTTTATTATGGGCGATGGAAAAGCGCAGTGAGCATCGTTGTGTGCGGACGTTATCGATTGTAACCGCTTGTGTTTAAAGAACTACAAAGCGGCTTCTACAGTTGTTATTAATATATGTTTTATTGCCTGCAACTATTCTATGTGACATTTAGTATTCATTGAAAATATTTAATAAACGGTTCTTGTTGTATCAAAGTTAACCACCCTTATGGCGTACCCTTTCTGTGGCTTTTTTAGGGGCCTATCCAGAGTACCGTGGTATATTTGAACGGTCCCGCCGCGGTCACACTACGCCGAGGCATCAAATCGCAAATTTTGTTTTTAATTATTAGCAACTGCAATCGGCTGAAGGTGCAGGAACCCCAAGCTTCTGACGCCGCTTCCGATCGCGAGAGGGAAACGCAGCAGATCCTGCCGCTCACTCGCTATCCTTGCCGTGGGTGCGAGTGTCGAGTGCTTTCGCTGCGCCTGTGTGTGTGCGTGTGTTTTTGTCCGCCTCAGTGTATGTGGGTGCAAGCGAGTGTTTGTGTGTCTGTGTGTGTGTGGATCTCGGCGAGAGCAATTCCCGAAAGTCGCTCTTTTCCACTTGGTAAACAAAAACAAAACAATTGGATGTGACCTGGTCCACATCCGCGCCAAGCACCACCATTACTCGCACAAGAAGCAACCGAAGCAGCCGCACCAGCAGCAGCACCAACAGCAACAGCCAGCGAAGCAACATGTCCGATCCGGCGTCAGAGCGCAAGCGCTACCACAAGGACAAAGTACCCACCGACGACATCCTAACGCTGATCAATCTGGTGCGTCAGAACCCGGCCCTCTACAACTACAAGCTGATGCCCAATCAGCGTCGACGATCCGACGTCCTCAACGGCTGGCAGGAGGTGGCCCAACAGATAGGAAGTGAGTAGCGGCGGGGCAGCGAATAAAGAGTAACTAAATCTGGTAAATAAGACAGCCCCCAATAAGAAGAAAGGATCCATCACTTTCTTATTGGGTTTTGTGCTCTTTTAGCTCGATTGAGACCAGTTTTAGTTGTAGTTTTTATTAGCAAACCCTAACAAATCCTTAAAATAATCAATGTTTTTCATTTCCAGACAAGTACACGGTCCAGGAGGTGCGGCGCAAGTGGAAGAACCTGCGGGACACATACCACCAGTACCGCCTGCGCACGCCCAAGTGCATCGAGGGACGGCTCTCCAAGTGGCGATACGCCAAGGAGCTGGATTTTCTGTCGACGGTGTACCAGCCCAAATTGAAGTCACATCGTACCAACCAGAGCGGTGACTACGAGGCGGCAAACGGAGGCGGGGACGGTGGCGGAACTGGCGGTGCCTCCAACAACAGTTTACCCATTGGGGCGATGTTGCATCTGAAGCAGCACGATGATGATGACGACGACGACGAAGTGGTGGACGATGACGGACAGTCGGATCACGATACAGCCACCTTGTCCTCGCATCACGGCGCCTCGCAGATCACCTTGGTTAGCGACGAGGCGGAGACCTTTATCCTGACCGCCTACGAGGAGGGCGTGGCGGATGACACTGTATCGCAGCACCATCACCACCACCACCATCATGGCCACCACCATCAACAGCACCATCACCACCAGCAGCACCATCACCACCACCACCACCATCAGTCGCAACACGACGGCAGCATCTCCAGCATCGAGCTCTCGCAGATAGCCCACGATGACGATGTGGTCGACGATGTCGACGACGAGGACGATGTCGTTGATCACGACGACCATGTGGTGGACATTGTCAAGCACGAACTGGACGAGGACGGAGCCACCGGCGCCGAGGTGGACTACGAGGAGGTGTGCCTGTACGAGGAGGCCAGTGGCGCTCATGTTGACTGCGAAATGGGCGTCGGCGACGGCGTGGACGGCAGCAGCGATGTGACCCATGGCAAGAGCTTCCACTACATTGATGCCCACGACTTTTGCATATCGGATATTGAGCCGCAGTCGGTGCGCTCCAGCCAGCATCAGTTCCAGAGCGCCACGGGTGCCGCGTCCAATAGCGTCCTCGCCGGCGGCACTGTGGTCGATGGCAAGCTCAAGAATCTCACGCTAGTCACCACCACGGCGGCGGGCGTTGGCGGCAGTGGCGTATCGTCGAATCGTCACGATTCCTCGTCGGTGTCGACGCAACAGATTTCGCTGGTGGATGTCACCGAGGCGACTAGCACCAGTGTCACCATTTCCAGCACGCCGGCGGTCTCGCTGAATGCGGCCACAGTGACCACAACGCCGGCAGCAGCCCTGTGCAACACCACGTCCTTCACATCCACGCCCACGGCCACGATCCTGCAGCTGCCGTCCCTGAGTTGCGGTTCCGCGAATGGCAATGACACTCCGTTGGCCGTCAGTGCGGCGAGCAGCAGCACCAACAATCTCGTCAAGGAGGAGGAGCTGCATCATCAGCAGGCACAACAGGTGGCCCAGGCGCTGGCCAAGCGGGATGAACTGGATCTGTTCTTTGACTTCCTCAAGAAAAAGATGCAATGCTTTAGCAAGACGCAGATCACGCACATCCAGATGGAGTTCCTCAACTGTGTCAGTCGGCAGGAGTCGGCCGATCAGGACGGCAAGGACTAGAGAGAGCCAGTCTGCGGAGGTCCTCGCAGCTCCCGATTCCTTGTGCCCGACCGGATACCCATCGCAATCCCGGATTCCCGTGCAGTTGCTTAGTTTTTTTTTGCGTGTATAGAATTTTAGGACTCGTACCGTTTACCAGTTTTTGCAAGATCGCGGCTTCCGCGTTCTTCACTTAGCTTTACCCCTTAGAGACCCAACCGCTTCCCGCCCCACAGCCCAAGGTCCAATCCCTTCATCCCAAATGCGTTTACATATATATATGTATATATATCTATATATATATATATATATTAATATATAAACATAACCCAGAGTTATAAACAAATGTAATTGATTGTAAGTAAAATAAATCGATTCTCGAAAGTGACTAGCCAGGCGTCTGTGATGGATTACTACCTGGAATAGCCATGTACTGGTGGGTTGGGTTACTAAGGCGGCTGGACAGAAGGTCGGCTTTGCCCTGGCGCCCTTCTAAAACAGGAGAACTAATTGCCAGATTCCAGTTTCTTGCAGAAGGGTGTCCAGAGGAAACAAGCTTTCCCTCCTAGATATACAGAGCTGTCTCGTAGAGAAAATGATGGTTCCTCAAAGAAGGATTGCCCTGGCTTCCTCCTTAATTAAAGTGCAGGGCAGTCTCACAAAGGAGGTGTTGGGCACTCCGTTTCCTACTGGTTCTCACAGCTTCCACAGAAATCATGGTACCCTTGCCCAGGTCTTACGTAGCTGCATTCTCTTTTCCCGCACAATTAGGTCGTAAGTAGCACACACTTATGACCTGCCTGAACAATTAGTCTGTAACTCAATTTGCAGTTGTGATTTTCCGCGTGGGGATTTATTTGGCGCGGCGGCAGTCGTCCGAGGTCCGAATGGCGGATAAAACAAACTTAAACGCAACACTTAGGCTAGTTAGGTTGTTAGACTGTTATGCTGAAGGTTAGCTCGTTAACTATACACACTGGGTTCTCGAGGAGATCACGCTGCCGGCGCAGTGACCCCCTCGGAGGCCGGCGACGTTGCCGACGCTGCTGACGATTGCTGCAGCTGGGCAATGTGCTCCGAGTTAAAGTAGATGACGGTGATGGTGATGTCGTCGCGATACAGACGCACCACATCCTTGGGCAGCGACAGATAGTACGAGATCTTCGAGTGCTCGATGCCATAGTCCGTGGCACCCAATGCGTTTCGGATGAGATGCGTGGCCGCGTTCTGGTCAACGGGCTTACGGGTGAGACCAGCTCTGCCAAGGGCACACACAATTATTAGTACTTTCAGTGAATTAAGTATGATATTTTGTATACTGACTTGCGCTCGGCTAGCTGGTTGGAGATTTGCTGCAGCGTTATGTCGCCCTCGGGCAGCCGCATCGGTTCAAGGATCTTCTTTGAGTTGATGTGCTCGCCGACGAGGCTAACCACTTCGCTGGGCGAAAGGAAGTCCCAGAGGCCGTCGCTGGCTATGACTAGAAACTTGTCGTTGGGTCCTAACTCGTGCTGCTGGACATCGGGGCGGGCGGTCAGGTACGGAGGCGTGTAATAACAGGGCGCCATCGTATGCTCCCCGAACATAGGCACCACCTTCTGATGCATGATGTCCACGGACCATTTGTAGCGAAAGTCGCCAAAGGCACGTAGCGGCGCCAGTTGGCTCAAGAGCCTGCCATTTCGGATCACCGTTTCGCGCTCGTCCTTGGGATGTTCGGCGAGTATGCGACGCACCTCCGACATATTGTCCGCATTGTGCTCGGTGTTGAGCTTTTTTGGGTGCCACTGCTGCGTTTGTGGATCTAGGACGCCCAGCACGGCGCCGCAGTCTCCGGTGCTGGCCACGTGCAGCTGCAAGCCCTCCAGGTGGACCAAGCAGGCAACGGCTCCTGAAAGAGAACTAGTTGTAGATGCGATTTCTAAAGGAGACAGGTAAGTTCCTCACCTGAGAGCGCTACGCTCATGGTGCGTACATCGCTGTGGGCCAATGCCTCCTCGGACAATCCCTCGTCCAGCTGCAGGAAGGCATGCACCAGCTCACTGGCCACATCCCGCTGCGGAGTCTCGCTCAGCTGCTTGATGTACTTCTGGAAGCTGGCCTCATAAATGGGCTTGATCTCGCTGACAAAGTCCACATTGTCGTTGTGGCACTTGAGGAACGACTGGCTGCTGCAGCCCTCCTTCATCTGTGCCCGGAGCACCTGACGCGGTAGGGTGGCTGCGGATACGTAACGCAGCAGGCGCTTGGACACCACCTGGCCGCAGGATGCCCCAGCATGGCCATCGAAAATGCCACAAATGAAGCCGTTGCGATGCAGCAAGCTGGCCTCGGTGCGGGAGTCCTCGCAGGGCGAATTCGATCCCAGCTGATTCGTCTCATAGCTGCGGATGATCCCGTCCACGGGGAAATTGTATACGAACTCGTTCTCCCTCAGGACTAGGTTAACCTGCAATGGCGGCAATGATAGATTAGGAATGGATATTCTTAGTTTAGTAGAATTATAGGGTAAGAAAGCTTTAGGGCTTATAATTAACATTTTTATACATAAATACTTTAATTTAATTGGAAAATATTAGCTCTGACATTTAAAGGAGCCACAGCGGTCTCCTTTGAGACCTAAAATATTAAATTGTGTACTTTCAGACACATTTTAAGAATGGTTTAATTATGATTGACTAAATAAAGCGAGGAAATCTAGGAAAATGTAAATACTAAAAAACAATAAACATGAATTAAGTTGATTAATTTGTGTAAAAAGGAAACCATGAAACAATTCCCACATTTTACATAACAAAATAAGCTGGGAGCTGTATTTGATTTCTTGTTAAATGTGCCAGTAAAGGCATATTAATAAAGATATATGTATTTTAAATATATAAATTATATCAAAATAAAGAGTAAACAACAAGGTATTTAAATGTTTCTAGGCTGCTAGGCTGCTCCCCCAGGAACCCCCGCAGGTACCAGGCCCAGTCCCAGTAACAGTTATGCTGGCTTGCTCCCGGTTCTTACATCGTACGGACTCAGTTGGGGCAGTTGCGGCAGCAGGCGCAGTGCGTTCAGGCTGAACTCGCGGACATTGGCGCGCACGTAGCTGGCGGCGTCGTTCAGCACAAACTTGAACATCTATGCGGCTATATAGAGATATCTCCTATATGCGCACCGCCTGCAGCTATAATTAACGGTAATAATATTTGTTCCGTAACCTTGCGCGCACGTTGGAAACCGGCGGAGAGGGAAGACAGAGATTCGCTGCGGTACGGAGCGGAGTCGGGGTGGGGGACGGCAAACGGAAAGTCAGCTCGGAATGGGATTCCGATAGCTGGGATATATTAAAATTGACTAGCTGCCGCCGGTTGCTGATGTTACAGGCGCCGAGTGTTTAACGTAGCTGCCCGGCGGTCGGTTTCAACATTTGTGTGCGAATACGAACAATTTCGACGGAAAACAAACGTAAAACGTACATATATATATATACCTACAATCAAACAGCTGTCAGGCTGACAGTTGGTCCATGTTGCCAGATCAAGGCAACCATCACAATATACTATTCAAGCTAATTATAATCTATTTCAAATTATTAAAACATTTAATGAGTCAGTTTTTCTACTTGATACATTTTAAGCATTACGTATAATTAATTAAAGCTACTAAATAAATAAGTGTTTAGTTTTGTAAGTAAGTTGGCAGTCCCGCTATATATCGACATTAGATCGATTTTTGAAAGCCTGACAGACATCTTGCGACAAGTTTTTGCGGCTTCAGGATGGCTGATGTATGTGTCCTCACTGTGGAAGGGCTGTCGGCGCTTTCCCTGAAGCCCAATAGGATGTACCGGATCGGAAATAGAACGGGTGTGGAGATGTACAATGTACATTACATTAAGAGCGAAGGCGTCTTACAGTCGCTTGTACAGCACAAGCGGCACTCTTAGACGATGTTGTGTATTGTATTACTTTGTAATTTTTGATTTTCGCTATGTTATTGTTTTCCGTGTTTTTCATTTAATTTATGTTCAGTTCGTTATGAAAGTATTAAGTAAAGATATGTTTTTACTCGTTTAATTCAGTGGCTTCTAACGGCTTTATAGCTACTTCCAACGTTCGAATATTATAGAGTATGGCTATCGATAGTTGCCCGCTGTCTGGCAACGCTGCCTTTATCACACACACTCACACAGTCGCAGGTTTTCGCATTAGAAAAAACACAAAACAAAACAAAAGTCAGCAGCTGAATTCTCGGATACAATATTTTCGATTTACAAACCACCAGCGTCGCAACGGCCGGGAAACAAGCATCGTAGAATTTGAGAATCCGACAAGGGAGCAAACCAGCAGCCTGGCAGCAACGAGGGCGGCTGAAACAAAGCGGACGGAACAATTTGCGTCTCAATCCGCAACCGCCAAGGCGTAGGATTAGTGCCAGTGCCAGGGTTTTTAGACTCCCACTCTAGCTCCTGCAACCATGGTGGAGCCCATCTTCGAATACCAATTCCGGCTGATCCTCATCGGCGACAGCACCGTGGGTAAAAGTTCGCTGCTGAAGTTCTTCACAGACGGCAAGTTTGCCGAGGTGCGTATAAGTTGCGGCCCACAGTGCGATGGCGTGGTACTCTTGCGCGACCCACTGTTACATTGTGGGTCAAGTGCGATCTGTGCTGATCGGTGGTCAGTGCAGTTAATGCGTCGATTACATAATTGAGTATCAACACAGAATAGACAAAGGAAAGGGAGTAGTCGTCGAGATGCTGCTGCCTTAGTCACCTTGTGTGCGTGTGTGTGTGCGCCTGATAATGCAGGCGCAAACAACAAAAACAACACGCAAGGCTGTACAAGGAGGAGGGTTGCCAGACCAAAATAGCGCGCAATTTAAAATTACATTTAGATATCGCCAAGGCAAAATATTAATCTAAATTTCTGAAGAATTAATATTCTCAATCGTTTAAATTTAGTGGTTTCCTTTACTTTTTTGGTCATATATCATAGATACAATAAATGGCATTAACTAACTCTGCCTTTTATTTAATCATTTTGTTTTAAATGTACAGCAATATTAATTTTCCATTTTCTAATGTACACTTCTGCTCCCCTTTGCAGCTCTCTGATCCAACGGTTGGAGTGGACTTCTTCGCACGCCTCATCGAGATGAAGGACGGCACACAGATCAAACTGCAGCTATGGGACACCGCTGGCCAGGAGCGCTTCCGGTCGATCACCAAGTCCTATTACCGGAACTCGGTCGGTGTGCTGCTGGTGTATGACATATCGAATCATGCCAGTTTTGAGCACATACCGCTGTGGATGATGGAGGCACAGCGTCACATCGAACCCCATCGGCCCGTATTCGCGCTGGTTGGCTGCAAGCTGGATCTGATCAATGCCGGCGGCCATCGGGAGGTGACCACGGAGGAGGCGCAGAAGTTTGCCAAGCAGCATGGACTGCATTTTGTTGAGACGTCGGCCAGAACTGGCTCCAATGTGGAGGAGGCCTTCCGCATGGTCACCCAGGAGGTGTACGCCCGCATCCGGTCCGGGGAGTACAAGGCCGAGGACGGCTGGGATGGCATTAAGTCGGGCTTTGCGAGGCCAAACAGTCTGGACTTTAATCTCGTGGTGGCTGAGCCGGAGAAGTCGTCCTGTTGTTGATTACCCCTGTCCCTGTCACTATTTCGCCATTCATTTAAGCGACCATGTTTGCGTCTACCCGTGTACATTTATTTGTATCGTAACCCAGTCCCAGTCCCAAGCCCATCTCCATCCCCGTCCCTACTTTGTTGACTCTTTTAATCTTGTTTAATGGCCTAGTTTAGCTGAAACACCAAAACATTTATAAAGTACTCTTAGTTTCGTTCCTAAGTTAACGTTAATTAGCTGACTCATGGGAATTGGTCAACGTTTAGTTCCAAAATTGGTTTATATAATTATATTATATGTTGTTTTTTTTTTAACCCTTTGGTGGGCAGCGAGTCACGCAAGAAATACGTAGTTTCCGAGTTTCTGTGCTCCTAACTCATACAACACATAACTCTACATACACAAATACGATCGGAAACCCTATACATATACTTGATCTTGAAATATAAACGTTTTTATTAATACGAAAACTGGTGTGTATTTGTTAGTTAATAAGAGCTCTCTGTTGTTACAATATCGTAAGTCTAGTAATCTAATCGGCATAAGATAATAATGCACTTTGCGCTCTTACGTTCTGGTTTCAATAACAAAATTCCACTTCTCGATTATAACTTCTTTTACGTATTTCCCAATCGGAAACTGGTAAGTCTTAAAAATGGGTTTATTCTATATATACATTATATGAATTATAATTATGATTATATAATCTCTATTAATTAAAACTCAAAATTACTTTTTTGAGAATATACATATTGAAATTAAACCAATTTGAAATGAATTTTTTGTTTGTTTTATATTTGGTAATTGTATCTATTATAATTATTTTCTTAACGACTGCACAATTTTTAAATATTAAAATTCTAATTTTGAGTTTTCTGTTTATTATATTATTAAATTCTGTTAAATTCTATTATTAAATTCAGAAATGAAGCTGAAGAGTAGAGAGATGTTACTATTTCGGTTTTCTATCCAGTTGGTACTTAATTATTTGTATTAAAAATGTATTGAAATCGGTAAGACTATTAAAAAATGAGTTTTCTCTTAATAATAGCGTCTCATAGTCTGAGATTTTATTGTCAATTTCATAATTTCTTATTTATTTTCTGACTAAACTCGAAGTACAAAACACGAAAAAAGAACTTAAAAATCACATTAGTCTGGCAGCCTTGCGGTCCTTTTGACTCATTTAGTACATTTTTGAACAGTACATTTTGGTCATACTCTCACGAACGGCCAGCTGGTCACGCTGTTTTGCCGTAACTCACAAAAAAAGCACGATTTAGCGCGTGCAGCTTGAAATTTTATATATTTTCGGGAACGTAGAAATGGGCAACGTGCTAGCGGCATCTTCTGGCGCGAGTGGCGGCGGTGGCGCCGGCGGCCTGGGCCTGGGACTGCCCGAGCTGGCGCCTCTGCCCGCCGAATCCACCGCAACCTCCGCCTCCGCCACCTCCGGCGGCGACAGCACCACCTCCCTGGCGGATTTCGGTGCGGCGGCAAAGGATGGGCAGCTGGAGAATCCCGGCACCGTCGAGGAGCTGCACAAAAAGTGCAAAGGTAGGTGGACTTCAGTCACCAGTTGGCTGTCGGACCCCTCCGAACGAGGAGAAAGCCGAATTCCGTCCCCGCACTGATGACATAACCTACAACATGTGTGTGCGAGGAAGACGGGGCGAGCGTGTGTTTTTCTTTTTCTTGTTCTTTTCCTATTCTTGCTCTCGCCCCAGCCCCACCTTCCCCCACCCGTGATTATGTATTATCAGGCCATAGTGGCCGCCATTCCATGCCATTTTCACAATATTTATCGGTTTTTATCACAGACATACAGGCCATCACCTTCGAGGGCGCCAAAATTATGCTGAACAAGGGCCTGAGCAACCACTTCCAGGTGTCGCACTCGATCAACATGAGCAATACGATGCCCAGCGGCTACCGGTTCTGCGCCACCTATGTGGGCACCAAGCAGTACGGCCCCACCGAGGCTTTTCCCGTGCTACTCGGCGACATTGATCCGTCGGGCAACCTCAATGCCAATGTAATCCATCAGTTCACGCCGCGTTTGCGCTGCAAGTTTGCCGCTCAGGTAAGTCCGCCCCGTACACACACAGCTATATTTAATTACCATGTTCTTTAAATATATATCCAATTACAGGTCCAGGAGTCCAAGATGGCCGCCACGCAGCTATCGACCGATTATCGCGGCAATGATTTCACCGCCTCGCTGACAGTGGCCAATCCCAGCATATTCACTAACTCCGGTGTGATCGTTGGCCAATATCTGCAGTCAGTCACTCCAGCCCTCGCCCTGGGCGCCGAGCTGGCCTATCAGTTCGGCCCGAATGTTCCCGGCCGTCAAATTGCTCTTGTCTCCGCTGTCGGCCGCTATTCGGTGGGCAACTCGGTGTGGTCGGGGACATTGGGGCAGAGTGGTCTGCATGCGTGCTACTATCAGAAGGCCAGCGATCAGCTGCAGATCGGTGTGGAGGTGGAGACCAGTCTGCGCATGCAGGAGTCGGTGGCCACGTTGGCCTATCAGATTGATTTGCCCAAGGCTGATCTTATCTTTAGAGGTAAGTGTTACCTGCACTTTCTTCATATTTATTTTGTACATCATTCTTTATACTTGCATTTCAGGCGCTATCGATTCCAACTGGCTCATCTCCGGTGTCCTGGAGAAGCGTCTGAATCCATTGCCATTTACGCTTTCCCTCAGCGGACGTATAAATCACGTTAAGAACAACTTCAGACTTGGCTGCGGCCTGATGATCGGCTAGAGACCATCAAGGAGCAGCAAAATTTCCGACCAGCAGCAGCCTCACACACCCAAACACACGACCACACACACCAACACACACATCCATCTTAACTATATATCATCAATCGCAGACAACAACATCAACAACAACAACAACAATGAGATATACATATATAAATCAGCTGACAACCGTTTTTATGATGATATGTCTGTCGTTTGTGTATAAAATGTTCCAAATGGGAAGAGAGGATCAAGGATCTAGGATCCAGGATCTCTTTGAATCCCTGCAAATTGTAGCCTGTGTGCCACTGTACGTCGTCCGTTTTCCGTCGCCTAGTTTCCCCCCACCCACTGACAGGAGTCATAGAAATGCGGAGTTCAAAAATGCAATGAGAAAAATATTCCACAATTAATTCTATATATATTTTCACTCACACACAAGCACACGCACACACCACAGAACAACAACAACAACTGCAAACTGTCCCAGTACATTTGAAGTTGCTTCCTATAAAGAGAGAGAACCATACGCATTTATTTCAAGAAACAACCTCAAGCTATAAATGAAACCTGAGCGGCAAACCAACCAGCAAACTAGCAGCAGCAAAAATACTAATAAATGCGTATGAAAATGTATGTTACAAACTATAAAATTGGTAACGAAACTGCTTTAAGTTTATAATTTATAAATTTACAATTAGTTATATAAACAAAAACTTTGTTAAACCAACTTTTATTACTTGAGAGGGCGCCCAAAAATGAGATAAAGGAAGGCAGGATTCAGAATCAGACGGAGTGCGCCGACATGTTGAGGGGCAAAAAAATAAAACAAAAAAATAAGAAAAAATAAAAAATATAGAGTAACCAAAACAAATCCAACAAACTCCTTAAAAGTAAAACCAACCAATGTGTTAAATTTGTGAAATAATTAATTTACATTGTAATTTACCCGTTCCCAAAACAAAACATCTACAAGAACTACCAAGAAAGTAAGATGATAAAAAACAAAATAGGTTTTAGCAAAAATAAACAATTTAAATACACTCGTGCGGCTTCGGTTTTATTTTCACGGTTTTCCCCAGCATTTCGCACATCTACTATCTATTGCTATCTGCCAGGGCACTTGAACTTGCAGGTAATTCTCATTAGCATTTATAATAAATGAGTCAATTAGGGTTTTCTAGATTATTGAATTATGATTGCTATACATTTTTAAGTTGGATTGGTGGCAATACACCTTCTATATATTTTTATAGAATTAATCTTAATGGAGAATTAAGAGCAACTCCTTTTTTTTATAATTTTGCTTTTCAAAATTAATCACAAATAATGTGCTTAAACTTCTAGAACCACTTTTAAGCCCTCTAGCATTGGGCATCATTGTAGTGAGCGCTTAAAATTCCCAAGTACGAATTCGGTCAGACCTTAGCATATAACCGCGCATGTTTACGATGTTCTGGCCTATTAGTCGATTCCCTATTTATATGAATTAAATCAGTCAAGTTGGCCAAAGCGCTCATTATTGAACTTTTAAGGTTTTTTTTGCAAATTTTGAGCAAAGTTTCGTTTAGTTTCAGTCATTGGCACCACATGTTGTTGCCATTTTCTCATTTGCAGTGCTAAAGTCAAAAAGTTCGTATGGTAAAAAGAAAGTGCAAAGGTTAGCATAAGGCCGGCAACTTAGTGATACCCTGGAAAACAGAAATATTGTAAAAGTTCCAGTAAAACCCTTGGTTTAAATAGATCTATTTGATACCTAACATTGGTAAATAAATACAACATTTTTCTTGGTTGGCGATAGAATTCCTAACTGGGTCTAGCTGGTAACAGCTGAGTCACTGATGGAGTCTAGATTTGAGGGAATTTTTAATTTTAAATTTTCATGTTAAAATAACTTCATTTTCCTAAAATAAACACTATGACCTATGTGTATTTTTTACTAGAACAAACTCTTTAGCCTTAATGCTGATATAATCCCTCTGAGGAATATAAATAAAAACTAAAATTGATTTTAGAAAACTCAGAGAGGGTTTTCCTGCCAGAACTACCCCATTGATACCTTATCGTTATGACAACAGCAAAAGCAAATTATATGCAGGCAAACTTTGTTCAATCAGCCATAGAAGCGATTCTATTGCTGTTGTTATTGTTGCTGTTGTGTCGCTTTGCTAGTGCACTAGTCGCAATATTGTTTAGATAAGAAAATGTTGCCACTCATACACACATTTTCCGCTTTTCCTGCTTACCCCCCACGTCCGCTGCCTATCAAAATGGTTTTTGCTCTGCACATTTTCTTTTCGCCGCCTCCCATTTTTTGTCGTCGCCGTGCCCGCCCCCCTTTTGCCTTTTTGCCAAATGCAATTTGAACTTTGGGAAAAAGCGGCCGCCGCTTCCCCCCCTCGTACACCCCCTTAACCCCCCCATCCCCCCCCTTTGGCCAGCTGCCCAACTGCCTCTGTCCATGCCATTTGTGCGATAAGCAGGACAGCGACTTTCATATTTTGTGAAATTTTCAGCGTTTCCCTTTGCCCCCAGAGAAGCTTTCCCATGTTGGTGGGTACACGGAGAGAGAGGTGGAACTAAGAACAAAAATTATAAGTATTTTAATTAATAATTAAGTATATAAATAAATTTAAATGATTTATGAAAGTAAGCAGCATCGCGAAATTAACCAGAAAATGTAGCAATTTTCTGAATACTTTCCTTACTTGTGCCTCTGTTAATTTGATTTTTCCAGTGTGCTGAGTATGCAAGCCGCGAAAGCTGTTTTCCAATTCAATTGTCCCCTGCCCCGCACTCCAAAATCCACTCATGGCCAAGACAAAGGAAATTTGTGTCAAAAGAAGAGCGAACCAACCGGGCCAAGTGGGGCCAGCAGCAGCAGCAGCAAAAACTCATTAACATATAAAGTAGCCGCGAGAATTGCGCAGACAAATCTGGTAACTAATTACGCAACAGACGTCCAGTGGCAGGATGAGATCCTGACATGGCTCATAAGGCAGTGCCCCGGAGTGGAGTAGAGGCGAACTTAAGCCAAACTGCACTTGAGCTGCTGAAATGTTTATTCGCCTTCGCTTTGCGTAGGGCTCTCCAGTTGGCCAGAAGCAGAGCTCAGAGCGAGGCTTAGCAAGTAATTAGCAGCTCATCTCGTCCTTTTCAGGATTTTAAGCTCAAGATACCGCCTCGAGATTTAAATGTTAAGTCTACGAAAGCTTCAATTACTTAGCTCGGTATTCATTTTCACAAAATCTGTAACCCAATTAACTTCAGTTTAAGCCAAGTGACATATTTTTTGAAGATTTCGATTTCAAACGGCGAGATTTTAATCTTAAATCGAAAAGAATCTAATGTAATGTGGATATATTACTTCATTAAGATTTTATCTAATCTATTTTAATTTATTTAATATACTTTATTTAATATAAATATTATATTGTTTAAGCAACTGGGTAACTGAAATGGAGATTTCAAAACCCCGAACTGGGTAACTGAAATGGGGATTTCAAAACCCTCCAACTGGGTAACTGAAATGGAGATTTCAAAACCCCCGAACTGGGTAACTGAAATGGAGATTTCAAAACCCCCCAACTGGGTAATCGAAATGGAGATTTCAAAACCCCCAAACAACAACCTAATGTTCAATCGATAACCCTTTAAATAAATGGGTTAATCTGCATAACTATATAGTTAGGCCATTTGATTATTAGAATATTTAAACTACTTAAAAGTTAATTAAATTAATTTAATAGAAATAATTTAGTGGGTAACCAAAATAGAGATTAGAGGTTTGTTTTGCATCCTAAGGTTATTATTTTTAGATTAAATATAACTCATATTTAGTTTGAATGAAATATTTATCCAATGCCTACATCTTGGACAGCCAATATATTAAGAGTTCTTCTTGGCAACAACTCCTGAAATGCTTCAAAGGAATTTATCCTGCGCTGCAAAGGATTCTCGCTTTGTTGTTTGCTTAAAACAAATTACAAGCTGAGTGAGAGAAATTAATGAACTTTAAGCCGAGGCAGCAGCAGCAACTAAGTGCGTGAGCAATTGTCTTTTGCCAGTAACTCAACTCTGCCTCTGGAACGAAGCGAGGCGAAGGGCGGGTGTGCGAGTGTGCGGGTGTGCGAGTGTGCGAGTGTGCTGTATGCTTGGCATATTTACGCCAACTTTAGTTATTTGAATTACGTGACTTCAGCAACAGTTCCATGACTGACTCGCACACACAGCCCAAGCACACACACACACACACGCACACTCACAGCACACAAAGCTTAAACTTTGTGCAATTTTTTAAGCACACACTACTTACTTTACTCACCCGTACTTACTGTACTATCTTCGTCTGTTGATTACAGATGCATGTACCATACACGAAAAAATAATATTGGAAAAGGGTATCCTTCTCGACGAAGGATATGCATCTAAAATATAGAAATATGTATTTCTAGGGATTCTAAATAATTATAGCATACTTAGAAAATGATTTAAAATCAATCTTAGTCATCTTAGGAACCCTCTTGCATCCTTGAGTTATTTGGGATTGTGACAAGTTAAGAACTTTAAGAGTATTATATTTAGCAGCTTTCTTTCAGGCACTTTTCAAGTGATTTTACCCGTTTTATGATTATTATTAATAATTTATGGCTGCTTTGTCTAAACTAACATTTAGTATGGCTTTTTTTTCATCACTAAATACGCTCTTAAGAAAGTGTATTAAGACCTAAGTCCTTATTATCACAAGTCTTCCAGCGCCATCTCCGTTTTGGCCCTTTTGTTGTTATTGCTATTTTTGGCTTTGAGTTTCTAGCCTTAAGCCAAATAAGTGTTTTAGCCGTCATGCAGGAGATAGGAGGAGATAGGGGAGAGAAGGAGCGAAGTAGGGGAGGAGCGAAGAAGAGGAACCGGATGTTGCCACGACAGCTGCAGGAAACTCTAACTCACTTACACAAGCAGCCAAGGCGCGCACCTTTCGTGTGTGTGTGTGAGTGTGTGGGTGTGGGTGTGTGTGTGAGCGTGTCTGGCCACGTTTGTGTCTGTGAATTGTTGAAAGTTAGCAATAGATTTTTAACGGAAGTTGCACATGTGCGCACGTGTTGCCCCCACCGAAAATTTCTTTGGTCCTACGTAGACCACACCTCCAGTGTATATCTTGGCTCTCCCCTTGCCCAAGGCCCTCACTTAACCCTCTGTTGCCGTCGCCGTCGCCGTCGCCGCCGCAGCAATTCATTCGTCTTCTTCTCTTCCTGGCCACCAAAAAATATTCGGCTTAACTCTTGGCACGTTGTAATTAAGGCTTTGTCTATGTGCCTGTGTGTCCGTGTGTTTGGGTGTGTGTGGGCTGTGGGCGGTGGGCGTGGCACATCATCATCATTCAAGCGCAGCAAGATTAGACCATCCGATTATTGCCTACTGCACGGCAATAAAAAGTCTATATATATATGCGACCCATAATAACCCATAAAATCATCTCTAGAAATGTGAAATCTCCTAAAGTGATGTTTAAAAGTATGCTGCAGAAATTGTTCTTTCTTATTTAATCTTTTTTTCAAGAGATTTAATCGAGAAATCTGTTAGCTTGTACCTCAAGAACCAAAAAGGCATCCAACTTATATTATATCTCTATAAAAAACATGTTAAGTTCTTAAAGATTTCAGCTTTAAAATCTTTTAATGAAATATTCTCTTATTTACTCTTTTTTACAAAAGAAATCTCTCCAGACCTTTATAAACTTGTAGACTACAAAAATGTTAATTCTCTTGAATTAAAACCTTTAAGTACCAGCAAAAAGTGCTAGAGATTTTAAATCTCTTAAAGTTTTCCTAAAAAACACCTTCAAAAAGGCAGTACAAATTATACCACATTCTGTATTCGCTTCATGTTAACTTATATTATATTATAATATTATTTTCACAAAATGTAGTCATGGAAAATATTAAATATACACCTTAAACTTCAAGTTAACTTATATTATATTATAATATTATTTTCACAAAATGTAGTCATGGAAAATATTAAATATACACCTTAAGCATTCCGTTTGATACTTTTAGACACTTTTCATATGGATTTCAAAGTCCCATTGATTTTTGCACCTCTCCCATTACATATATTCTGGAATATTTTTCTAAATTTATTAAAACACATGCTTTTTTGTGCAGTGTGCATCTCCATCTTGTTGACTTGGATTCTCCGCGAAGTGATTCTTCTACTTCTGGCAGCGATTGCGTGTGCGCGTCTACTTAACGAAAATTTATGTCCCTACTGCCGCTGACATATTTACCACTCCAACACTGCTCTGCCGCTTGGATTTTGGATTCGGATTCGGATTCGGGACTTCGGATCTCGGCCCCCGCCCCGGCCAGGCTATCTTGGTGCGGTTAAGCCAATTATGAGGTTCGCAATCCTTAGCCCCAAACAGAGGGAAGGCGAGAGATATTAAGAAGTAATGGGAGCATTTTCTTTTCGCCGAATTTCCATTTCCCATTAAGATTCGAAACGGAGGGGGGGTAGGAGGTTGTGAAGCTCTTCTGCCACTGACTTTCGGTGTAATTTAATGGAAAAATCGCTGAAGATCCTGTAATGCATTATGAATGCGAGCTGACGAGCAACGCAGCATTGCTCATACGCCTATTTGTCACTCCTTAAGGGGTGAGCGAGCAGCTATCAGGGGGCAGTAAGGGCGGGGGGTAGCTGGGTGACTGGGCGGGGGACAGCTGGGTGACTGGGCGGGGGGCGTGGCTGTTGGCTGTTGGCTGCCTGCTGTTTGTGAGTTGTGCGATAGCCGGAACAGAATCTGTCGCAGTCGCTGCCATTTGCGCCTCAATTAGTTCATAAACCTGACAGCCACCTGGCGGCGGGAACCGGTACCTGCCGTGCTTCTTAGCTTTGAAATACCCTTTAATATTGGGTATTTTTAGGGGTATATTGGCACCTACTTATTTATAGAAAATATTAAATAATATATTTAACTTATAGCTAAATCTATTACTTCAAAATGTGCCTAAAAGTGTGAAATATAATTTTTCAGGCATACAATTCTGTGTAAATTTGTCTCTAGTAGTTCCCATCTATATATAAAAACCCAAAAATATTATGCTTAAAGAGTTCCTGTCATAATTATTTAAAAATGGATTTTATTTGTAGTGCATTTCCCTTAAATGAACAGGTACTTGGAGTTACCTATACCAATTAAACTTCATTTTCTGTGTGGCTCTAGCACATAAACATCTATGAGTTGGACTTGGCCGGCCATTGTTTATCCCAAGGATTTATTATTATTTTGCATGTTTCTGGGCTTAGGAGCTGCAATTTGCCATTGCTATTGCAGCTGCAACGGCAACGGCAACAGCAACAGCAAACTGCAGCAGTCAGGTAATAAAACACAGGTGAGCGTGCGCTTCTAAGTATGCAATGCTTTGTGGATTGCCAAATTGCCGGAGAAATGCAGTGAAGGAACGGCGCTGCCCCCGAATCTGTGGACAGCAGTTCAGTTCAGTGCAGTTTAGTTCATAAATAAATGCCTATTGTGCACATTTGATTCATGGATTAGGTCAGCAGATAACCGGCTTTCAAGGGGCCAGGGTAGATGGTTACCTGCTTTGGAAAGATTTGGCATCTTATAAATCGATTTCGCACTTTATTTACTATTTAATAATACAATCATTAACATATATCAAGTATTTGGCAATAAAATAGTAAAAGCTTCAAGCATTGACTGTATTTTATTAAAATTAAATTATGAAAATATATTGGCAAGGGAACAATGTATTTATAATATATTTTTATTATAAGAAAGTCCTAGTTCTTTACTATTTAATAATACAATCATTAACATACATCAAGTATTTTGTAATAAAATAGTAAAAGCTTTAATCATTGACTGTATTTTAATAAAATTAAATTATTAAAATATATTGGCAAGGGAACAATGTATTTATAATATATTTTTATTATAAGAAAGTGCTAGTTCTTTACTATTTAATCATACAATCATTAACATATATCAAGAATTTTGCAATAAAATAGTAAAAGCTTTAATCATTGACTGTATTTTATTAAAATTAAATTATTAAAATATATTGGCAAGGGAACAATGTATTTATAATATATTTTTATTATAAGAAAGTGCTAGTTCTTGTCTGGAATCTCCAAATATGGCTATAATAATCTTTAAAAACTCTTAAAACGAATAATAAAGAAACTAATTAATTAAAATGCAATCAACCAATCGAACTGGTTCAATTACCAGCGTCACCTCAATTTAGCAATTTAGTTTTTAGCTTCGAGTCCGACTCTCTTCTGATCAAGGACTCGTTCCAAAATAATAATTAAATATGCTACGCAAACCCAGAGACTACACCGAATAACGAAGGACGAGAGGATAAAAATAGTGTTGCTGCTGCTGCATCATAAATAAATGTTTATTGTGTTTAAACATTGATTCATGGACGAGTGTCGTAATAGATTCGAGCTCGATGTCTGCGAATATCCTTCCGACTGCCTGCTTATCCGCCGCCGCCGCCGCCGCCGCCTCGTCCTGGCTCGCCTGCTGCTGAATTAAGATTCAATTGTCTGCATTTCAGAGTTGTCAATGTTCATTATCAATGGAACAAACGTATCAGGCGTAGACGTGGCTATCGATGCGCCCTTTCGTCCTTCGTCCTTCGTCCTGCGTTCTGCGTTTGCGTCTTTTGTCTTGCATTCGCTTGCAGATTTTAAGAGTGTGAGCAGGCACAGTGGATGCTGGCCATAAAAACTTAAGTTAAAAAAATATGTATTCAATGGTTAAGGAAAAATAAAATTAAGTAAAATGGTTTTTTACAAATTGAGTTTGTAATCGCATTTAATTCACTTAAAATAAAGAAAGTACCTTACCAGGCGGGTCGATTTAGCCTTGTCCGTCTGTCCGTTTGTCCTTATGTCCTTATAAACCCTTTAATCTCAGAGACTATAATATCTAGAACTAACAAATTTTGTGGCAATATTCTTATAGGTTGAAATCATAAAAAACTCTTTTACCTGAATTTCTGCTCTACTTGTTACGAGCAACCTTTGCCTAGCAACATTTATCAATTGTCCAGCAAGATTAAATTAATAAAATTAATAAATTAAATATACTTAATAAATAATACTTAATACTTAATACTTAATACTTATATCCAATGACTTATCAGAATTTTTTTAATGTAAAGTTTAAGGCACAGCTTTCTCACTTGTTTCTATCCAAATATTATCGTATTTTGACCACTGTAACTCGAAGTTGATTAAGATAATTTAGGCGAGTGAACCTAAACTGGCCATTCCAGACCTGGCCTCTGCCCAGCCGCCGCCTTTGGCTGAGTAACGATGCAACTGGGCAGCTGGACAGCTGGACATCTGGACAAGCATCGCAGGACATCCTGCAGGGGGGGGGCAAAGGACCCCAGATCCTCCTTGCACAGTTGAGCAATTGTTGTGCCGCACATTTCGCTGCACATTTGTGCGCTTAATGGACTTCGTATGTCATTTTCAAATTGCAATAGACTTTGAACGGGTCGAAGCTGAAGCTGAAAAAATGTCACACGCAGAAGGGCGAAGGACGAAGGACACCCAGCGTTTATCTCTCCATCCATCTCTCTCTCGCTCTCAGTCTCTGTCTCTGTTTCTTTCGCACGTATAGCTGTCAATGGCAGGCGAGTGTGCGTATCTGTGTGAGTGCTTCGAATAGCGCTAAATGACCGCAAAGTGTTTTCATTATTTGTGGCTGCCAACAATTTATATCGTTCATTTAGGAATTTCTCTTTTTACACTCTCCACTCGGTGTGTGTGTGTGTGTGTGCGAAAAAAGGGATGCCAGTTAGTACAGTGCAAGAAAAGGCAGCGGAATTAAATGAGGTAAGAGTTAAGAGTTAAGAGAGGCAAGAGTGGTTTTATATCACACTCTTTGTGGTTGTTACATGGTCGGGGCAGTTTATTTTTTTACTTTCTTTAAAGAAGTTTTAATAAAATATTATATATATTTTTATATATATTTTTGCTCTGTGCAGGATGAGCAGGATCAGCTGTAGAGGTCTCTGGTCTTGTGCTGTGTCCCCGAAAAATCCCCTCTCCTTGCCTTTGCTCCTCCATGAGCTGGAACCGCATGTGCCTGGCTTCGTTATCGCTCATCGGGTGTACCCATCCTCAGTTTGTACCCGCTCTTAGCCCCAGTCCCGGCCACATTCCCATTCCCATTCCCATTCCCAGCCACCATCATCATCATCAGCATTATCGTCTTCACTTACAGTCTCATTGAACTCTGGTCGTTAGAGCAACAAAAATGCTATCTCAACTTTTATTCGATTTGCGCGTCTCGCTTCACAAGCGATTTATCCCAGAGAAACTATAGTTCAGTCTTTCAGATTCAGAAACCTTCATCTTCTATTTCTTAGTTGGAATTAATTATTAATTAGGCAAACTCTAAACCTTAAGGGTTCTATAGGATCTAAGATTCTATATCATCATCATTTCCTTGGCTCTAAATTACTTAAACTAAGAATACAATAAATCAAATCGTCTGCCTAATGGGCTAACTGGTTACTTTAGACCAACAACTCCCTGGCTGCAACTCCAAACTTCCCGTTTTGGCCAAAATAAGCGAGCCCAGCTGGGGGCCAGGGGGGGAGGACTCGAAGCAACAGTCCAAACAACTGCCACGTATGTGCCGGACAGTTGGACAGTGTTTTGTGTGCAGTTTATAAATGTCGATGACGATGACGATGACGATGCGGTAAGGACACGGAGCGGAGCGGGGGCGGTGGGTACTCAGGACGCAGGACTCGCTAGCAGGACTCCGTGCAGCGGCAGCGGCAGTCGGCGGTTAAAGTTGCTCGGCGTGGAGGCTGAGGTTGTCGATAATGGTCGTGGCGTTGACTGCGGCCTTGTTGGCGGTGCCTGTTTTTCTATGGCTCCATTGCACTTCCCCTTTTCTCTTTCTCATTCTTCTCGTCCTTCCACACCCACACACACACACACACACTTAGAGAGCGGTGTGTCCTGTGCGTCGATGCAGGGAATTTTTGTTGATAATGACAACATCAGCCATAGTGGTTGTTGCTCTCCAGCTCCAGCTCTTGTTGTTGCTGCAGTTGATGACGGTGTCGTTGTCGCCTCCTACACTGCCAGAAAAATGGTTATCTTATACTACAGAAAGTCATTTAAAGTGCTGCAAACAGATGATGTGAACGGAAGTGTTCCAGTGTTGGCATTATTGCTATGTTGGTGAATTTGCTATTGGTGTTATTGTTGCTTTTGTAATTGTTTCTAATGGTTGTTGGGGTAATTGTTGTTTTGTGTTATTATTGTTGGTGTAATTATTGTTGGTTTAGCTATTGTTGGTGTAGTTATTGTTGGTTTAACTGTTGTTGGTGTAATTATTGTTGGTTTAATTGTTGTTGGTTTAATTGTAGCTAGTGCAATTAATGTTGATGCAATTGTTGTTGGTGTAATTATTGTTTGTGTAATTGTTGTTGGTATAATGCTTCTTGGTGTATTTATTGTTGCTGTAGTTGTTGTTAGTGTATTTCTTGTTTATGTAATTGTTGTTGGTGTAATTGATATTGTTGTTAAATACAGCATAAAGTTAAGTTTAAACTATAGTTCTAAAATCCTTGCAAATACTAACAGCACAGCTCCTTGAAAACATATTTTATTACCAAAGATCTTAGCTGAAACTATAACAAATGATTTATTCCAGTGTTGGCATCATTGTTGGTGTAATTGTTGTTGTCGATGAAGTTGTTAATATTAGAGTGTTGCTGTTGGCTTCGCTTCCAATTGAGTGTTTGGCTTTGAATCGCAAGTGTCAATTTGGAAAGTGTTTATTTTAAGCGGCGGCCACGCCCACCAACACAGAGTGGCAGTCGGAATCGGAATCGGAATCGTAATCGGAGTCCTTTGGGATAAATATGGCTGGCCCACAGCCGATAAGCCGGCCGGCAATCGAAATCGCAATCGAAATGCAATGGCAATTGCAATTGTCAGCCATTCAATTGCGACTTTACCGAGCCGTTTGTCTCCTGGCGGCCAGAGACCTCGGAGTCCTGGAAGCCCTGCTCCTCCTCCTCGGGGACAGTCATAAATTTTTGGCGGACTTGCAATAGAAAATCGGCCAGCAGCGGCTATAAGTTTATTCCACTCAATTGAATTGCAATTTCGGTTATTTTCTCACAAGCGGATGCATTGCATCTTGTGAAGCTGCTCGTTTCGTTCCCTTTGAGCAGATGATGAATGCTTTTATTTATTTAAAGAACTCCTGGTGGTTTTTAATTTGGTGACTCTGTAATTTTTTCACCCAATTTGTGATGCATTTTGGGGGGGATTCCTTAAAGCTTGAACTAAGTCAAGGAAAATGTGTTCCTCCTTCAATGCTCTGGCACTTCCCTTACTTATCCTGGGATAAGGATAATGTAATCAGATAATTACATTAGCCGCGCTCAAAAGTATGGCCCAGGCTCATTAAGGCCCCGCCTTTCGGGGCAACAAATCTCGGCTAAAATAAGGGGGCATAAAATATTTATGCCAGCGGGATTTAGGCCATGATGTCTTCCTCCTACCAACCGCGGGGCGCCGCTTATTGATGAAGCCATTTAAGCGCACGAAGGCCATTTATTATGGTGCCATGAAACAGGATGCAAGGTCCTCCTTGGTATCTGCAATAATTGCTCCCAGCAAGTAAATCCAAATCCAGGAGCTTCATTAGTATCGATTATGCGTTTAACGAGCCAAACACTGGAGCGGGCCAAGAGTTCCCTGCACATAATGATTGTCGCCATAAATGTCAAAATACCGAAACGGTACGAGCAGCATTTATTGAATAACTTTATTGATTTATACGAAATTTTCTTCTCTCAGCCAATCCCATCCCAGTCGGGGCAAAAAGATATCTCCGCCTGTATTGCAGATTAATACTTCGGTGTGTGGGTGAGCCTGCAATTTCCACAACTTTTCGCAGTGCCAGCAATAAAACAAATGGTATTTTACAAAAGAAACTTTCGCCTGTTCCTTTCTTTTTTTGCCCAGCTACTTTCCATAATCAAACTTTACACATTTACAGCAAGTGGAAATGATTTTTAGTTTCAGTTCACTTAGACGTGCAAATTACACGGTATTTCCCTGGAAAGAACTCCAATTCAAGTCTTAAAATTGAGATCTTTGCTAAGGAATTTAAGGGGGCTTTAAATATGAAACCATAATAAGGGCAAAGGTAAGTATTACGCTTAAGTATTATCCTTTTAGCCCTAGGTTCCAAACTAGGTTCATTGTATAAACTGAAACTAAATACAGTAATTGGCAATCAAAGCCGGGCTATCGATCATGAACCAGTTTAGTTCACAGCCAAGGCTCGTAGGGAATGTTAAGCCAGCTGGCTGGAAAGGCTTCCCCCAATTTCAGGCAATTTGTCTGACACTCTCCTCGGCCATCCAGCGTCCGAAAATGATTTTTCATGCATTTTTAAGTGAATTTTCATTTGCGAGCAGAGCAAGTTGTTTGGCCAAAGGCCCGTGACCAGGCCCAAAGCCAAGGATTAAGCCAAAACGCACTTGCACGTGCACTGGAAAAATTACAAATCAAACTTTAAAGCCTCTTTCAAATCAAACAATTATGATTATGTTTAATTTATGAAAAATAAATGAAGACTGATTGTATTAATATATATTTTTTGAACTGTATTTTAATAATCTAAAGGAGTTTAAATCTTTTTCGTTCTCTGTAGCTGCTGAGTGGGGAAAGTTTTGGGCTGCTAAACTTTGGGGAAACGTACGGGTATCAGTGGCAGCAGGAACTCGACTCGCAATTTGAAGTGGCTCAAAGCGACTCCAGAAATTTGTTCGCAAGTCGTCCTGGCTGGCGTCCTTGCCTTGGGACTCCTTGCAACTAGTTGCAATTTGTTTGCCAAAGTTTTAACACCATTTAGTCGGTTTCACATGAAGACAATTAAGCGAACGATTAAATTTATATTATCAAGGGATAAAGTTCCTCTCCATATCTGTGTCTCTCTGTCCCTGGCCATATCTTCATATCTTTAGCCAACTTTTTCGGCCTTGTGAACATTTCCTTGGCCCGAATGGTTGAAAATGGTTGAAAGGACATGGAATGGCAGATGGGACACGGAGCACGGGAGCAGTAACTGAAAAAGAAACAAAAACTCGGTACGATTTTAATATTCATATTCGCATTTCAGCTTGCATTATTTTTTCAAGGCCCCACAGCTCACGGTCCGGTCCTTCCTGCCACCCAGGCTCATTAAATACACATTAAAGTTTAATTATAAACATTTTGCTCTTGCACTTGGCAGCAAAATGGCCCCGAAGGGATGGCAAGCCTCGGGGTCCTGGCGCCAAAAAGTGGCGAAAAGCGCCAGCGAAAGTCAAAGCAATTTAACCTCTTTGCACTCTGTCGTCCAGGACCAACGGCATATTGACTGCAGTTTTTTCCGGAATATCGAAATAAACATATATCCAAGCCATATATTCTAGTTCCAAGTGATTTAATCTGTATTCTAAAAGTTTAGCAGGAAAAATTTCACAATTAAAGTAGATAAAATAAAGGAAAGGAGCTGACATTGTTTAATATTGAATTAATTGATTTAATAGTCATTTCTTTAGGATTTTGAAACGTTGAATAATATTTAATAAGGGTTCCACAGCCACTGAGACGAGTAAAGGCTAAAGGGACGAGTAAAGATGACGAGATTATGAGAACAAGCGAGAGCGGGCAAACAACGAGAAAGTTAAGCTTGAGTTTTAAAGACAAACGAGTATCTTTTTTTATTTTAAAACCTACATTTTATATATAAACAATATATTGAATATAAAATCATTTAATCAATTAATTAAATAATATAATTCCAGATATATATATTTTTTTTAACAATATAATTAGCTATTATCCAGGACGTCGGCATGCTCGGCTGATTGTAGGGAACGAGATTCGTAATGGCCGCACTTTGCATGTCCTGCCTTCATACCCATCCCCATCCCTTTTTTGGAGGTCCTTTCCAAATGACTTTTATAAATGCCATGAATATATATGCACACTGTAGTTTTTGTTGTTATTTTCTTGGGGGTAGAGGGCATGGTCTGGGGGCCCAAACATAATTTTTAACGCAGCATTTCCTCTCGGAGGAAAATGGGGAAGGAGCTGAGCTTCCCGTGGGGGCGACGTCCTTCAGCTGGCCCTTGCAGTTGGCCATTTAACATTTTCACATTTCGCACTTTGCACTCGTGCAGCTAATTTGGCCTTAGCCACCAAACATTTTCCCTTTTCCACACAGAAAAAAATTTAAAAAATAGATATTATAAGCAATAAAAAAATTATAGATATATATGTAAATTTATATTTTAATTATAATTTTTAAAAATACATACATTAAAGTATTGAATTTATTTGGTTTATTTAAAGAATTATATTTCACTAAAACTAGAAGAATTTTTTATATATTTTCCGCTGTGCTCTTTCCACTTTCCTCGCTTATTTGCTGGGCTGGAAAAGTCTTAAAGTTTTCGGTCTTGGGGACGCACAAACAAAAGTGCTAATAAGCTTTAAACAAAGACACAAATGGAATATCCTTCGAGTCGAGGACAATGCCGATGCTTATCGGCGTTTAATGCGGTGGCTTTGTCCCCCCACCAAGGAATCTCCTATTTTTTTCTTAGCCATTTCCTTGCTGGCCAGGAAAGGGATACACATTCAATATCGTTTTACTTATCGTTTGGCCATAAAAATTGCCAGCCCAGAAAATTGTTTAGTCCTTTTGGCATGTCTGGCACTTTGAGAGATTGGCCGGCTCGGCTCGGCTCGCAGCAGGAGGAGGAAATAGAGATAGGGGTTTAGTGGATTGGTTTGTAGTTCCGCCGTCCTCTTATCCTTATCGCGGGGATATTTTCTCCCCCTCCTGCTCCTCTTCGGGGGAGCCTTCATTTGGGGCTTGTCTAGTTTTATGGCGGCCGGGCAAATGTTTCGATTTATTTGCGGCCAAATCTGCACATCGTCGTCGCCTGTCCAACGCTGATGATGATGATGGGGAAGCTCTGGCAGGGAATGAACTAAACTCGGGGCAGACTCGGGGCCATTTTGTAATTTTAGTTTATTGCCGGGCATTTGCAGCCATTGAAAGTCTCGACATTGAACTTGATGGGCGCCGCCCGCCAAGTGGCCTAAATGAAGAAGGCTTAAAGTCAGTTCTTACCTTTTTTATTTTGGTTAGTTCTGGGTAAACCTTGAACCCGCTTTGAACTTGAAACAAGTCGCTGCTTTTTCCAAGTAGAATTATTTATTCTTTTACGTGGTCTCCTTCAAAATGTAAATTAATAATTATACTGAATACAAATACATAGAAAACATAAGTTATATATATATAGTTTTATAAACAAAAAATTTGAATAAAGTGAATCTAGTAAATGAACCATCAAAAATAAAACTTACCTTGAGTTAAAAATGGTATGGAACCCTCTTCTTATGTTAAGTAAAAGACTAATTAATGCCCTGAGCTAAATAAAAGTTGTTTAGTGTTTTTAAATTATGAAGTAAAAGACTTAAATTGTTTTTACAAAATTAAGAACCTAATCTGTAGTTAAATAAAAATGAATTTCTGAGTAAACAAGAGCGAGGATCACATATGAAGACCCTAATTAGGACCTTGGGGTGCGAATATGTCGGTTTGCCCCCTCTGCTTCCGTTTCCGTTTCCATACCCGCCTGTTTCGGTTTCAGTTCGTCAGTGCCTGCCTCCCTCAGTTCCTGATGCGGTTGTCACTGGCAGCGGTCGGTTGGCAATTAAAAACTTTGCAAATTTGCCAGCCCCTGGCTGTATTTGCTTTTTTGTGTGTTTATTTTGAATATATAAATCTCTATATATATGTATATATATTTTCACATGGAAGGGCTTCGGCCTGGGGAATTTTGAATTCCGAATTTCGCGGGTCATTTCAATCAGCGCCTGGCAAATTGCAAAACTTAAATTAAATGTCACCGAAAATACAAAAAAAAAAAAAAAACAAAACACAATTGCAAACGCTAACGAAATGGGTGCTGGCAAGGAGCTTTTGTCAGCCGGCATAATGAAATAATTAATTGCTTGCAGGATAAGGACAAAGGGCAATGGACAAAGGACCAAGGACATTGGACATCGGACAGCGGATATCTCCAGCGGCAAGCCAATTAAATGGGGGCTGCACTTGATTATTAAGTGATTTATGCTGAGCACCTGCCTCAGCTCGGATCCCAAAACCCCAGCCCCACTTCCACCCCCCCGCAGGATGTGCCCCTTAGGCCCCTTCACTTTGTCCCAGCGCCTTGCGGCTCTATTTGTAATTTGTGCTAATGAGTGCGTTAATTTAACGCCTGATTAACGTTGCGGTTATGACAGAGCTGCTTATCATTATCCACTGGCCCAAAAATACTTAAATGTTATTTAAGGAAAATATAAAAAATATAACAAAAATCATTGGACCCCTACTTAGATTATAAATTAGTTAAGAAACATAAAGATAATGTAATGAAAGCTCTTTTTGAGTGTTTTAAAAGTAGTTTTTCAACTTAACTATGAAATTTGTGTTCTTGGATGTTTAATACATATATATACACATATATATTTAAGGAAAATATTAAAAATATAACAAAAATCATTGGATTATAAATTAGTTAAGAAACATAAAGAAAATGTAATGAAAGCTCTTTTTAAGTGTTTTAAAAGTAGTTTTTCAACTTAACTATGAAATTTGTGATCTTAGATGTTTAAAACATATATATATTTAAGGAAAATATAAAAAATATAACAAAAATCATTGGTCCCCTACTTAGATTATAAATTAGTTAAGAAACATAAAGAAAATGTAATGAAAGCTCTTTTTGAGTGTTTTAAAAGTAGTTTTTCAACTTAACTATGCAATTTGTGATCTTAGATGTTTAATACATATATTATTCATGCCTATTTTGATGTGTTACTTTATTGTTAAATTTATTAATTGAGTTAATCATTATTCTATTGCCTATATCAGTCTCCAGTCAAAAGTCAATGGGGTCCAGTCAGTTAGCTTCAGGCTTGGCTGAGAAATGTCTGAGGATTTTCCACTTACAAGGAGCTTAGCATCGGTGAACTTGCATCACCACCACCCAGCCCCCATTCCCTTGGCTATTCCATCGCATTTGTATCATTTTGGGACCTTAATTATGATTAATTGTTATTATGTGGGCCTGGCCAGTGCTTACTTTTCAATGGCCTGCTCAATGGCCTGCACGTAATTCGCAGCGAGTCGAAATTAATCGGGGAATCTGATCGGAGATAAATGGTTTGTAATGCCCGTAATGAGATCAAGCTGAAGTGAGAATAATATGCGTAATCAAGTCAGAGCAGATTGAATAAATTGTGGGTGAGTAGAATAGCAATATCCTTGAGGAATACAGATAACAAAAGCTTACGAGTCCTTGAAAATAAATATTTATTATATATATTAAATATTTTAAATATTTATTGTATTTTATCTAGTTATATTTTTGCATTTCCAATGCTTGATTGTTTTGATTTTATATATACTTCATTTTAGAAGACTTCATAAAATAGAAAATTTATTTTTAAGTGAAATAAATAATGACTTAATGAATATTAATGAAGAATATCCTCGAAAACAACCATTAGATCAGCGAGTAAACCGTGTAAACAACGAGCATGTAAAGATCAAAACAACGAGTAAAGTCTGACTAAGAGCAAAATTATGACCGAGTTCCTTTTTCATATTTAAAGCTTGTATATTTTATTTAAAAATTATATTAAACATAAACATACTTAATTATTCAATATATAAAATTATAACACAGAATACTTTATAATTTTTGTATAAACTATAAATAAACTAAATTACTTAAAGGCTGGTTCAATTCTGAATAGTATAAAAACGGAAAATGGGAAATGGGAAAAACTCACACCCACATCAAAGTGCACTCAAATAGATACATTAGTCGTCACTTCATAATCACATTGATAGCCACGTTAACAGGCACAGGCGAGAGGAGCGGGGAAGAGTGGGAAGAGTGCCCACAAGCACACATCACACACATCACACACATCACACACTCACATACGTAGGCAGAAAAGTTTGGCAGCTCTCTCTCTCTCTGTCTGATTCTCTCTTCTCTGCGCCTCCCTTCCCATTTCTCGCCTAGGAGAGGCAACAACAAAAACTTTGGCTAGTTACTTTTACAGTTATTATTGAAAGCTGCAAAAACTTTGGCTTATTTCATTACGCCAAAAACTTTTCATTACGCAGAAGAAGCAAAGAAAAGTCAGTGAAAATGGCTAGGAATGGGCCGGGAAAGTGCGTGGAAATGCTGCCACAAAAGGAATAGCACAGATCCAGCCAGATTCCATTCCATTCACAGTGGAAAAATTTTGATTAATTTGTAAGTTTTGAAAACATTTCTAGTTGGATGTACAGTAACAATAAAAGCGGGTACAACAATCGATTAGAACTACTTGTACTTTAATCGGTTCATCATGGAAATAGGTGAAAAATATAATGAATAATAATGCAATTTACTGCACCACATTTTCGTCGAGTGTACAGTGTCTGTGTTCGCTTATCAATGCGAAAGTTTTGCCAAGCCAACACAAAGTAACCGAGAAACAAAGCGAGACGGACGGCCAGCAATGGAAGGGGCGAGTGGAGAGCGGAGAAAGTTGATCCAAACTAGACGACATATCATGTGACCCTTCAAACAATAAGTGCCAAAGCCCCGGCCAAAGTCAAAGCCATTTAGGACGTCAAGCAAATTGAATTGTTGGACGAAGGACGAAGGACATTCGACCCAGTTCCAGCTAGCAGTAATATCCCCAATAATTGTCGCTCAGTTATGGGTTTTCTATTAGGCTCTCGGCAGGGAGAGACAGCGAGTCGGCGAGTCCGGGTTTCGGCGAGACAGCCGTGAAATCGAATTGCCTGCGACGAGTGCAAGGAGGCTTTTAAGGTTTTTTATTACATTTCATAAATGAAACGAATATCATTTTTGGGGTCGGCACTGCTGGAGTGCCTCCTCGGCTATCTGATATGAAAATTGATTTGTTTGATTAATGTCCATTGTCGCCGGACATGTAAGCAAGTTCCTATTAATTGACCCCTAATTGCTCCCTGTCACGCGAGCGGGAGACAGACACTTCACTTTGATAGTTCGACAATTGTATACCCTTGAATATTTATATTTATTCAATATTTATTTTATTTTAACGTTAAAAATAAACAAGATGCAAAAAGAAAATATATTCATTCAGTATTCCCATACAATGTGCACATAACAGCGCTACAGCGCATATAATAACAGTATTAGTTAACAGTTAACATAACAGCTCTTTTAGGGCGCACAACAGTCCCTGTAATCACTGATATTTTCTTATAAAAATGTGCTAAGCAAATGGTAATTTTTTCTATATATATAATATCAGTTATATTTTGATTCTAAATACCCTCTGCAAAGGGTAATAAAAATAGAACTCCCTCGAGTTCCGCTAATTGAAAAAGTCGCCGTAGAAAAGTTATTTAAATAAACATTGGGAGTTCGTATGCTATATATACACAGTTATATATATATATGTGTATAGGAGCCACAGTGGAAATGCAAATTAATTTGCACCACAAACTTCATCAAAATGGGAAAGGGAAGGAAGAGAAGATGCGGGTGGGAAACAAACATTTTCACACCATAACCAAATTAAAAGTTCTGCCAACTAAAAAACAATTTGTAAGCCAAAGTTGAAGCAGTCAACAACTAAAAAAAGGAGTGAGATAGCTGCTGCTCCCGCGGGGCATTTTGTTATAAATATTTTGTTGTTGCTCTCGGTCCCTTTTTAGTTTCTTTTTCTATTTTTGCTTATCTAATCAGCGCACACTTCAAAGCTCTGCGGGCCAAATGCAATTTTTCCTTCACTTTTTTCTCTCTTTATTTTCCTACTCTTTTTTTTTTGGTAGCCTGACCTTTTGCTGTTGAAATGAAATCAGTGAGAAAACCAATTGCATTTTCATATGGCAATTTATAGGCGGCAGCAGGCCTCAAAAGGTTAAAGATAATATATTATTTATAATATATAATGTGTAAAATACTTTATAATTATTTTTAGCAAAATGCTTTATTGTCGAAAAACATTTTCTCAGAACTCGCAGCTCGAAGTCCCGTTTCACTCAAAGTGACTCAATGCAAAACGGAATCAAAAAAATAACTCAATGCGTCTCTTATCTATTCTCTTAGTTAGAGTGCTCTGGCTTGGCGTTGAGATCTTTTGCATATGCATGTATATATGTGGGCGTCCTACCTCTCCCCCTCTCTATCACAACCTGTGTTGGAGCATTGAAGAAAACAAAAAGAAACAACATCACTCAGTAGTCGACAAGACAGTACTGTACTCTAAGAGAAAACGAAAAGCCGTAACAAAAGCAAGAGCATGATTTTTTACAGTTTTTTGTCGTTCTGTCTTGGGAAATATTTTCTTAGTAAATACTTACATATGAGTGATATTTAAAATTCCGTTACCAATTTAAGTTTAAACTCATACAGAAAAGTAACTAAACTATTATGCACACAGTCTTCGTCTGCTATTTCCCCTTCCCACCAAGCGCTATCATTTTGGTGGCTATTACACAACCCATTTAAATCCATAAAGCCCTAATAATTGTCTTTTGACATCATGTTTATGCTTATTGTTGCTGTTTCGCCCCCTACTAATTGTCCCAGTGATAAGAAAGCGAAAAGCAAAGGGACACCAAGGGATAATGGATAATGGATGGGAGGGGGAGGGGGAGGAGCTGGGTTAACCCTTTTGCGGGCTTTAACCGTTTCCGCCAGGCAGCCGTTTAACGTCGTTTACATGACACTTGAGGCTTAACCCCCGAAGAAAAGCCAGCAAAATGTGTTAAACCATTAAATGAAATTGAAATTCTTGCCGAGTT
The DNA here is from genome assembly GCA_008042775.1 of Drosophila pectinifera. Taxonomy (NCBI): domain Eukaryota; kingdom Metazoa; phylum Arthropoda; class Insecta; order Diptera; family Drosophilidae; genus Drosophila; species Drosophila pectinifera. Next base: position 53,061 of record VNKC01003975.1, on the reverse strand, counting down.
TACTTGATTATACTGTCACCAATAATTAAATGTCGCAACAAGTTGCCAAGTTCGGGCCTGGGCCTGGGCCATCCCCGGGAAAAGGGATCCCAGGGATTCCAGGCATTCAAGCGATGAAGGACGGCATGGCACGGGATGGGACGGGGACGAGGACCCAAGGACGCCCAACGAAGGACAAAGCCACTGGGGTAGCGCTTTAAACTGCGCTGCCAGAGTCGAGCCGCTGGCGCGTGATAAATTGTACTCATTAAAATATTTTAATTTACTTGCCAAAGCGCGACCCGCAAAATGTCGCGACGGCCCTGAAAAAAAGGGCTGCTGCCGGGTTGGTTAAATGTGACATTAAATGAATGCTCAGCGCATTTTTGGAGGTGCGAACCCGCTTTGTTTGGGTTTTCGAAATAATTAGTTATAATAGGAGGAGCTGCTAGCAGGTGCTCTTCCAATTACTTATTAATCTCTTGTTGTTATTGTTCTGCCTAAACTAATTAAATATGTGAGGGAGTTGGCATTTTATCAAGCTAATTCACTTCGCATGGAATTTATATAAAACCATAGTAAGTCATGGCTTTTCTTCTTGCTTTTTATGCAATAAAAAATTCAAGTAATACTTAAAGTATTAAATTAAATTATAAATATATAATGCATGGAATTTATATAAAACCATAGTAAATCAAGGCTTTTCTTCTTCCTTTTTATGCAATAAAAAATTAAAGTAATACTAAAAGTATTTAACTAAATTATAAATATATAACGCAAGGAAATTATATAAAACCATAGTAAATCATGGCTTTCTTCTTGCTTTTTATGCAATGAAAAATTCAAGTAAAACTAAAAGTATTTAATTAAACTATAAATGTAAATTAAGCTTAGCCTTTTTGAATGTTACCAATTTTGTGGGCCTTAGAACTTAAGCTTGCGTATCGATAAAGCTTCGATTGCTGTGGAACTTCATCGATAGTTTGATTGTAAGCGATTGTTACCGATAACTTGTTGTGAAAAATGGTTCCTTATTATCTAGTAATAAATCCAGTTCAAACATCAATTCTAAAAATATATAGATAAAAGCAATGACAACAATTGATTTAGTATTGTGTTAATAATACTTATAAAACTTAGGAATTTATCATTTTCTTATCAAATAAGCTTCGATTACAGTGGTACTCGAACGATAACTTAATGTGAGCGATTGTTCTTGAATTTCTAGTAATAAATCCTGGCCAGCAATCCTCAAAAGCGAATATAACAATAAATGCAATGCACCAACGCCCCATAATTGCGAGATCTCACCTCGTTAATCAAACGCTTATGGTTTCGATAACGATAAAGAATGCTTCGATTGCCGCCCGGGGAAAATCCAAAAGGACTCGCCGGGCCAAAGCGGATAAACAGAATTGTGTAAATTACCCGAGAATGTCATCAAGTCAATTTGCAAAATGAGAAAAGTAATCAGTAAGAGAAACACAGCAGAATGGGGCTGAATGGGTCTAAATGGGGGGACTGGGGAGAAGGCAAGCACACAAATGCAAAAAGTACTTAAAATTTAAATCACTTCACAGCAAATCCTCTTCCCCCCTCCCCTATCCACACACAGGACTCGTTCTGTTGCCGTCCCTCTTCTTCGGTTTCTTTTCGCTCGCTCACACATATCCCGGCCACAATATAAATTATATTTTGAGGGTAAATAAAACACTTAACGCCCTTTTAGCGGTTGTGCAGACCCACACCCCCCCAACGGTTTTTGGCCAAAATCCCGCCGAAAGCAAAGCCACGACATGCTCTGTTAACGGCGCTTCCTCGCGCAAGGACGCGAAGGACGCCAGGCACAAAACAAACACATTGTCGCAGCGGGATGTCCTTTAAGCCATCATTACCAAAATGGCATGGCAGGCGAAGGGTGTGATGCCAGGACCGGGGACTGGGACTGAGGGCTGAGCGACTAAGACTAAACAAATTTGCCCCGCTGATGTCTTCGTCAGCTTTACTTTTTCTCATAACTGTCAGTTGACAGCTTCAGAGTCGCTTTTCCAGCCAGCCGGAGTTTTCCTCGTTGACGAAAGACAAAAAAAAAGAAGGAAAACTTTAGGGCTTTTGTTTTTCTCGCACTTCTTGCCATTTTTTTCGCCATTCTCTTCAGTTATCACCCGCCAACCTTTCTTTTTTTACTCCCTTTACAAAGGGTATTCGGTTTTTAAAATGATATTTATTAAATTATTAGTAAGCTTAAGCCGCTTTGATTAAGAATTTCTGTTAAAACAGTAGTAAAAAATTAAGTAAGTTAACCTTTAAACAATTTTCAAGTACCTCTATCTAATATATTTACCTTTTCAGCTCGAATGGAACTTTTAAAATGTGAATTTTGAAAACAAGCATAAAATAAATATAAAATATAAATTAAATAAATAAAATATATAATAAATAAATAAATAAAAAATATAAATTGTAATATTAATAATACATTGTAATAATTAATCAATCTTAAAAAGTAACTAGTGTTTTGAAATCGCTAAAAATTCTGTCTAAAACTATAGTACAACATTTTTCTTTGTAAAAAAGTAAATTTCCTAAAAATTTGCTTACTCTGAAATTATAAAAAGCTTTTAAAGCGATTTCTGTACAACCCCTAATAATATATATAAATAAATAACAAATAGAATTTGTAGATTCCAGTAGAAAGTATTTTACAAACTTTTACAAGAGTATGAATTAAGTATGTGAATTTTTAAAACAAGCATAAAAGTTAGAAATTGTTATATTAATATCCTCTTGGGAGATGATAAAAGTAGTAATTAATCAATCTTAAAAAGTAACTAGTGTTTTGAAATCACTAAAAATGCTGTCTAAAACTATAGTACAAAACTTTTCTTTGTTAAAAAAGTAAGTTTGCTAAAAATTAGCTAACTCTAAAATTATAAAAAGCTTTTAAAGCGATTTCTGTTCAACGCCTAATAATATATATAAATAAATAACACATAGAATTTTTAGATTCCAGTAGAAAGTATTTTACAAACTTTTACAAGAGTACACCCATAAAATAATAAAAAGATTTTAAAGCGGTTTCTATATAATTTTCTATATAATATATATAAATAAATAACAAAAAGAATTTTTAGATTCCAGTAGAAAGTATTTTAAAAACTTTTAAAAGAGTACACCTCGCTTCGGCTTTTCATGTCGAATACTTTTCCTGGCTAGTGTTTTTCCTTTGTTGTTTTTTCCTGGTGGCTTTTCGGTTCTGGCTGCGCGATTTGACATTAACCTGTCAGCGCTGTGCCTCCGACTGCCTGCCGACTTGCATTTTATTTATGGGCGTGAGCGGCTGCGACTGCCTTTATGTCTGACACTGTCTGGCCAAAGGCACTGGGACAGGGACAGGGACAGGGACCGGCAGGGCGCGCCGATGAACTGACAAACTGAGTAACCGAAACTTTCAGGCGAGTTCTGTTTTATTTACCGGCATTGATAGACCGAGTCGCTGCCAGGAGGTGCTCAAGTTAATCGCTATCGATCAGAGCTATCGATTATTTGCGATAATCGTTTAAATCGGAGTGTATTTTGCACAGCTATCTGCAAATTGCGTGTAGTTTGAGGTCACTAAACTTTCAGTTTTAATTAAAAAATCCTTTTTACCAATAAAATATATAATTACCTTATAATTAATTCTATACTTGTAGAATATATATATTAAAAATAAAAAAGAAATTGAATTAAGCAAATATGTACCCTTGATAAACTTAAATAACGAATTATTTCTTTATTAAAGAGTTCTCCAACCAATTGTAAAATGATTTAAAGTAAAAATAAGTAGTGAAAACTAACTAACTTTCAGCTTTAATTAAAAAATCCCTTTTACCAATAAAATATATAATTACCTTTTAATTAATTTTATACTTGTAGGTTATATATATTAAAAATAAAAAAGAAATTGAATTAAACAACATTTTACCCTTGAATTTAAATAATGAATTATTTCTTTATTAAAGAGTTCTCACACCAATTGTAAAATAATTTAAAGTAAAAATAAGTAATGAAAACTAAGCTTAATCCTTGGCAATTCCTTGGCTTGTCCCCTTTTTAAGGCCTAGACCCCATCGATTGATAATCGCTTCGGCCGACCTCGAAAAGCCGCAGGATACTTAACCCTCGAGAGGCCGCGGTGCGCTCGGAAGTATGCTAGGAATTTTTGCATTCAGCCTGCGAGCCCATGAATCAAGTGGCTCGCACGCACACCGGCACACGCGCCAGGACCTGCGGACAACCGCACACAGACACGGCGAGCTGCAAGGTGCTCAAGGACACGGGCACTCACACACACACGCATACCCCAAAAGGACCCTCCACACACACACACACACACACACACACAGCATTCTGGCAATGTAATTAGTTGCTCGAGGTGCTTTAATTAAAATGTATATCCTTATTGTCCTGCCAGCAAGCCAACTACGACTATTACTACTGCCGTCCCACTCGCCTCGTAATTGTTCGTGTTACAATTAATTACGTCAAATGGACCAGCCACGCCCCCCCGATTCGCCCTCCCTAAGCCGAAATACCAAAAAAAGGAGGGCCAAAAGAGGAGGAGGAGGGAGACTGTGGTAGCTCCAAGGGAGCAGGGAGCAGAGAGCAGAGAGGAGCTGTTAACTAGAGTGTTTTTGTCAATCAATTTGCATATCGATGACCTAAACGGGAAACCCCCGTCCGGGGACCATCGAGTGGCGTTTTCAATAAATAAATTTAATAACTGCGAAGCGGCTGGCTGCCATAAAGTCGACGGTTGCAGCAGCAGCAGCAGCAGCCACTGCAGCTCCTTGCTGCCGCATACTAAATGAAATTGGAATTGCAATTGCAATTGCAATTGAAATGGCTATATGGAGTATGAAATATGAAACACGGAACGCAATACTCCATCTCTGTTCATAAATAATAAAGCTGCATTAACTACCTGACTTATTTTCTTGGAGGCCGCAAGGTGTTGGCCTGAAATTAATGCTTGAATTATTTATATTATATACAAGGCCTTGGCGGCTTTATATATTATTTATTACGCTACAGACTATTTTTGTTAATAACTTACATAAGTGGAAAATAAAATGTATAGAAATAAGGCTATACTATACTATAGAAATAATTTTCTCGTAAGAATGCAATAGCTTAGTTATTTGTTAGTCTTATTTATTTTTCGTTTTATTAATTTTTGTTTATATCTTAGTTATTTGATGGATCATTTTCAGGCTTCCCTTTTATTTTCTTAATAAAGAAATTCCAAAAGAAGTACCTAAATAGCTTAGTTATTTGTTAGTCTTATTTATTTTTTGTTTTATTAATTTTTGTTTTATATCTTAGTTATTTGATGGATCATTTTCAGGCTTCCCTTTTATTTTCTTAATAAAGAAATTCCAAAAGAAGTGCCTAAACCTTATTTAATTGGTTCACTGAAAAAAACCTTTATTTTGTAGCGTTTAAATTCCTTAAATGCAGTTAAATTTTCACAGTTTCCCAGCCAAATGGGTATGCATATTTCTTAATGTTTGTAAATGAAATAAAAATCAAGTAAGCTCTCCTGTGAAACAAACGCAACCGACAGCTGTGGAAGTCGGCTATCGACTGTCGGAAATCCGGCAATGGCACCCGGCTTTTAAGCGGCCAAAATCCGTATAAGACCAAGAAATACTGGGAACAGTTTTAGCTGTGTGTACCGATTAATTGGCTATTATTTATAAGTATTTATATTAGTAATGTAGTTGTAGTTGTAGTTTCTGAAATTCTTGTATAAGCTAATTTTGAATTAGCTAAAAATAAATAAATAATAAATAAAATATAAGAAAGAGTAAATATAACTAATAGTAAATTCACTTAATAACGAGGCAATGTTTTATTAATTATATATTTTATTTAACTTTATTATTTATCTTTATTTATATATTTTTTCTATTGTATATATATTTTTTTTTGATATTTAACTGCAAATACCTTAAATTACACAGAAAGCGTTTTTTCATACTGAGTTGCATTAAATAATGAATAATATAAAATACTGAGCTTGATCTGAACTGAAATCTGAAAAATATATATATTACTAAATATTAAATTAATTAAATATATTTAAAAATATTGTATATTACTTAAATATTATATAAAATATATCTCTTACTTGATCTATGTGCTTTATATTTACGTA